>VZTL01048523.1:0-17777 GCA_013400535.1 Scopus umbretta
CATTATAAACAACTAATGAAAATTAGGGGATGTGTGACTCCACACTGTAATAAACAAGGAGTTTTGGCATATTGCAGATGAAGGAAGTGTGGTTTAGAGAGTACTTCTATGTACCTGAGACTACTCAGGTATATTTCTGTCCATTGTGTTCAGTGTGGCATTTTTCTTGGGCCAAAACAGACGTACCTGGGATGGTTGCTGATATTCATTGGTTAGGTGTGTCCTGGATTACTTGTTCAAACACCATTTTGTAGGATGTCCATTTCAAGGTGAATTCTTGGGAGCCATTTTTATGATTGGGCTTGCTTGTAATTGCATATTTTTAAAAATCACAAAGATTTCCATCTAAGAACTACATAATTTGTCACTTGACACAGTTGTATTGCCTCCTGCCTTTTGAGAAGCTTTTCTGTACATCCGGTTTTGTTGTTTGTTTGGTTTAGAGATGTCCAATGCTATTATATTTAATGTAAATTTTGAAAATGAGAAGAACAGTTGTCTTTAATATTTTAGATGACTGCTAAAATGTAGCAAATGGCTAACATTATAGTGAAAAATAGCTAAATTATTCTCTTCCTTTTTATATTCTCTCTAACTTCTGAAAGTTTTAATCTGAGAGTGGTATCTGCTGTTGGACTGCAACTCAACCAGAGGCCATATGTATATGTTGGGAAGTTTGGACCTGGCCAGGTCCAGTTATCTTTAAGAGTCAGAGACTGTTTCTGTTGAAAAGTATGAAGATATTCTTGTTTGTTTGATCAATTCAGTTCCATTTTGGGTCTTTTTCAAAAGATGCTGATGTATTTTGTCGGTAGCAGAGGACAAGATTTTTGAAATATTGCAATTGTTAGAGCAGTATCAGGAAGGTGATCTCTTCCTAGCCATCCCACACATCAATAGTTATTATTAAAGGAACAGAAAATATTGTGGTCATTTTTTCTGGAGAAACAGTGAGAGCACCTTTTCCAGTGCATATTGTTAGTGAAGACCTGTTCAACTGATGACTTCCACTTCTTTATTTTGCAAGTGTGTATAGATCCTTTGTTAACATTTTATCACCCAAAACCCAGTAGCATCTCTAATGCCATGACATTTTGAGATTTTGCAGGCAGTAGTCCACAAATTTCTTAATTGTCTGTGGGAAATAAACTTAAAGGGGCTTTCTCATTACCTTTTGTTAAATGCCTCTCTGGTTGGCTTCAGCAAGTGAAACGTATAATACAGGCCTATAAATATAGGACTATAAATATATACTCCTAGAAAGTTCTGAGCCTGAGAACATCAAGCAGCAGGGGCCTTTTTATGTGGCTTCATACAGTGCATTTAGTTCATTTACTCCTTACATGGTTTGGCTTAGGTATATGTGTGCTTCTATGGTACTGTCTCTCTGCCTGGTTTCCTGGCAAATCTAGTTTTGCAGCCTGGGTGAACAGACCCTGAAAACACAGTTACATCTGGAATCAAAACAATAAATGGGGGGAAGCTAAGAATTAGTTGATTTTGCAGTGTTTAGCTATATGTAGTATTCGGTATTGCCTTTGGCAGATATTCTTATTTGAAAGCACACTGAGTCAATATTAAGTCAAGTTTTCAAGGAATCTGAAAATATCACATTGTTTCTCACTCTGTCTCATAACTTTCTGGCAAACGTTTTAGTAAATTCTATCACATTTACGTTCTGTAGAAACCTTTTACCCCTCAAAACTTTTACAGTTGTCTCCACTGGAGAAATATATTTTTAGCAGCTGTTCTTGAAAACCAGGCTTTTAACCAGACTGAATTCCCTAGTAGTCATTAATAAATACAGAACTGTGTGCCGTGGAGTACTGTAGCTGGCTTTTGAAGATAGATTTGGTATAGTATTGCTAAGACTTCTTAAAATATTAGCTGGTAATAGCTAATATTTAAAAGCAGGTAGCTTTTAAATCGCTATGTAGCGTTATAGTATCACTTTGGTGAGAACATGTTTTTCCCCCTTTCATGTTACAAAGCTTGAGCCTGCATGATGCAAAGTGCCCTAACAGGGTGTAGCAAGGAGCTTATGCACATGAATGAGCTAGAATTGAGTACATGAGCCAGGCAGACCCACTGACCTTGGCATTAGTCTTAAGCAGATGCCCAAATGCTGAAGTGGGATGAGAACGGTCAGCAGACCTTAGGCATAAGTGTCGGCCTGTAGCACAGGTAGAGGAAAGGTAGCATTGCCCTCAGAAAATGGTAACTTTTTCTCCTTCTTTTACTTCCAGGTCCTACTTAGACATGTATAAGGTGATAATATTTAGTTACCTCTTCTGGTTTGTGCTTACTATAATCTTCATAACGGGAACCACAAGGATCAGCATATTCTGCATGGGCTACTTGGTAGCCTGCTTTTATTTCCTTCTCTTTGGTGGAGATCTGTTGCTGAAGCCCATCAGGAGCATTCTGCGTTACTGGGACTGGCTGATTGCCTACAATGTTTTTGTGATCACAATGAAGAACATCCTCTCGGTGAGTAGCTGCTGCCTTTCCTCTGCCCTGACCACTTTTGTGGTTTCATTGGAAGTATGCACAGTGCATTGAGTGGACATTAAAAATCCTTTTTCAGGACCACAGCCTTCTGCAAGCACAAAGCAGGCTCCATTTTAATTCAGAAATGGCAAGTGCATACCAAGGGAATGGTAATGCATATACATTACAGGAAAATGTACGCCCTTGTATTCAGTCGGGCTCGGTGAAAGATCACAAGCTATTTTCAAAGGTCCAGGTTCTGGTTTCTTTGCTTAGTAAAGTCCCTCCTTAGAAGTCTTGTGAAAATCTCAGCAGAGTGAGAAATGAGTAAGAAGTGCAAGATTAGTCATACCACCAATAAATAGTGCACATTTAATTAAACCTTTTATTTAAAACTAGAATTTTCAAGCCCAGTACTAGGTGTAGTTGTGTGATGTAATTAGTGAAGTTGACTACAAAATTACAAACTGCATTCCTATTTCCTTTAGAACTAGAGGGAAATTCAGGTGAAAACAGATATATTTGATAATTAAATGTCAAATTCTTCTGCAAAATATTAAAGGTTTACTTACATGAATTAACTCTATAGAATGGATTCTTGCAGTGGCACTGATAGGTGATTGAGACAAGCCAGTAATTTAAATCTTTTTGAAAGATAAATTTAGATTTATTCCTGGCAATTGCTTTTTAGCTTTGAACATTTTTAGTGCTGGACTGAAAAGAGCAGACATTTTTCTTTTTACATTTATATAAGTCACTGTACTGAAATAAAATTGATTTATGGGTGGTTTGAATTTGCAAATGTTCTAAATGCTTACATATGTGCTTCATTTTGTGCTTGGGAATTCAGTGGAGCTACGCGTGTGCTAAGCTTGTCCATGTATGTTTGCAAGATTAAGTCAGTGATTTATAAATGTGGCCAAGCTGTCGCCTTGCATCACGTGCCAGATATATCGCTTTCTCTGCAAAAAACACAAACAAACCCCATGTATCTCCTTTCTCTGATAATCAAAAGAACAAATTCTTGCTATTTAAGTGATGTGTGTCACTGCTAAAGACATTCTTTCCTTTAATCTCTGTTTTACTGAGATATAATACAGCCAATGGCAGTCACAATATTCTCATGTAATATAAAGAGGTGCAATACTTTTTTCTATCTTTATTTCCGCTATGTTTTGTATATATGAAACTGTTCTTTTACTTTCCAGATAGGAGCATGTGGCTACATTGAATCATTGATTAAGAATAGTTGCTGGTTGATTCAGGCATTTAGCCTGGCTTGTACAGTTAAAGGCTACCGTATTCGTAAGTATAGCTCATTTTTCTTCATAATTTTCTATAAATAAGGAATCACCTTCAAAATCTGCTACTGTATTTAAGTTGTTCCCCTCCTTATGAAAATGTCATACCTGCAAGTTCAGTTGATACAGCTTAGTCCTATATTGACTAGCAAGAAAGAATATTGAAAATATTTCACAGAACATACAGATACATACACTGAGAGAACCATCAACACCCACGCACACACCCACGACCAGCATTTGCTGTAAATGAACAATTGGGTGATACCGGCATTTAACACAGTTTCCCTGTATAAGCAGGTGATGTTATACTTCAGGGCATGGTTTCACTGTACAACTTGAGCTAAAATGTCAGCTCACCATCACTGCAAGGAGAGGGCACCTTTTCCTAGCTGCAGACTCCCACTCCTCCCTGTGTGCCAGGCCTTACGTTCCGTTGCTCAAAGGGTAAACCAGTTCAGCTCATTGAAATGGCAAGAGGCTAAGCCAGCATAAAAGTGGTAATTTCTTGCAGGCATAGCAAATTTAGGCATTTATTTTTTACAATTATTCTCATGTTTGTGGTGTTAACAGGGAGAGAATGGATAGTGTATGTGGACAGAGGCGAGAGAAAGGAGGAATGAAGTATGGAGATCAAGACACTTCACCTCTCAGTGAACTCTTAATTTAGCTCCTCTTTGTCCTGACACCCTGATTTTTTTCAGTGTTTTTTGCTGAATTTAAAGAACTGTTTCATCCTAGTGAGTCTGCAGCAAAGACTCATTGAATTCCTGTCTTCATGTCTGATCCTAACAGAGAAGTGGGGAGTGGGGGAAAAGAAAGGAAATAAAATGACGCAAATTCACAAGATAAATGGTGCCCAGTTGCTCTTCTATTATCCAAAATTTTTTGAGCAGGAACAGAAGCTTTGACACAGGTTTCTGACTCCCCAAGGGATGGGCACAGCAGGCTTTGAAGCTCTTGGAGCTTGACCTTCCAGACCTACTAGACTGTCTTGCTTGATTGTAAAGCCAGCTTTGAGCCAGAATATGTCCCTTGAGTCCTTCTACTCCCTTCTATAGGACAGCATAGGCCATTTATTTTGTAGTCTAGCTCCACAAAATGCAGTTTTAATTTTTTTAATATCCCCAAGAGAACTGTCTTTTAGAGAAGAATAAAGAAAGAAAGAAAGAAAGAAAGAAAGAAAGAAAGAAATAGCCCAAGCCACAGTCTAGAGGTAGGAGGAATGGGATTTCCTCTCTGCTTGTCTCCTCCTACCCCAAAGGAAGCAGTTTTGTGGTTTGAAATATTTCTCCTCTTATGCAATGGAAAGAAACATTGAACTGAGCCATGGAGAGGAAAAATAAAAATATTAGGTGGTGGCAGTCAAAAAATTATTTTGACAAAAATATGTTCTTATGTTGATAATGTTCTTAATAGAAAAATGAGACAAAAAGTCACTTTGAAATAAAAAAAAATTGAAACGTGCCATTTTAGAAAATACTGAAATCAAATATTTCAGGCAAACAAAAAATACTTTTTTCCCAATCTTTCTTTTAAAGTACTTATTACGATAGGGAGAATTTGTTTGCAAATGGTTCATTTTTGGTGAATTCTCAGTTTTCAAGGGATATCACATTGTTGGAAGCTTTCCAGTTTGCTGTAAAAGAAAATACAGTGTACTTCAAATGGAAATGCATGTCAGTTTTCTTAAGAAAAATCTAATTAAAGGACCTCAAATCAAATGATTTTAAAGGCTAAGATTATTTAATTGATTAAACATTATAACAGAATATTTAATATATGCTGATGGTGTCTTTTTCCAGCAACCAATAATCTAGATTGTAAACTGCCCAGTGGAGAAGCAGGAATCATCTGGGACAGTATATGTTTTGCTTTCCTGCTGCTGCAAAGAAGAGTCTTCATGAGTTACTACTTCCTGCATGTGGTTGCAGACATAAAAGCTTCTCAGATCCTGGCATCAAGGTGATGTAATGTTTTAAAACATTAAATTAAACAGCTCAAGCCTCTCAGGGCTACCGTACTTATTTGTTTATGATAGGTAGTACCAAAAGAGTACTGGTATTCAAGATTGGTTTAAACAATTCATGCCAACTGCAAATCCAACTCTGACAAAGCATACAGGAAGAAAAAAATTACTTGAGAATCTGACAGAAATTTATCTTTCCTACCAAATGCTGATCCCCAATGATCCCAAATCCCTGCTGGTCTCCTGGCCTTTATTAAAAGCTGTGAAAGTTGATATGTGTTGCAGCATTCTCTCAACACCAATATGTGAGAGGGAATGCCAGAATTTCTAAGCCTTGGAAAGAAAACACACTGCTATCAGAGCCTGTTTGAGACAACGGTCCTTAGAAATCACGACTCCAAAAATGTCACATGAGGAAAAATACGGGGAAGTTATGACATCTGGCTCGGGAAGAGCATAAGGAAGACACTCGGGAAGTGTCACATCACTGAACACTGACTACATGTGGCAAGGAAGTATCATCCTCTTTGAGCCTGTTACTTATACTTTCCCACAAGCATCCACTCATAGCTATCACTAGCACAACCATTCTTCTGTTTTTTTAATAAGAAGGCAGATCAGGAATTAAATTCTGGTTTTAATTTCAGTAAGATTTCTAAGGAATGACTTTTGTTAATATTGGATTAAATGTATTGTGACTTTTTTTTTTCCCTGAAAAACATATGGACATTGATTTCTGCCTGTGTTTCAGGGCAAAATTTGGCTTGTGTGTACTGAAAGGAAGTATTTTTTATCTTCCTCTTTTTCCCCCTCCAGGGATTACTTTAAAAAGTTGTTTATCTGCCCATACTGAACAAAATTCACCACTGTGAACAGGGCTACCAATCTATACCTCCATCCCCTATTGCCTCTCAGACCTTTGTTCTGGAGTGAATTTCACTGCTGATGCCCAAGATTGCTGGATACTGCCTTTTTGTAGCTTTTTTGTACGCTGTGTTCACAGTGAAAATAGCACAAAGCAAAATAATGTATATCAAAATGCCTCCTAAATTGGAAAGTTTGCATCCAGAAGGAAAGAACAGGCTCATGTAAATGGCACTGGGCTGGGTTGAAAGAAACATGTTTGGTTCCTACTTCCAGCTTTGTGTCTTTTGGTAAGTTACTGAACCTACCCAGGCTTGAGTTCTCCAGCAGCAGAAGTTGAGACATACTGGCCTGTGTCAGGAGCTTTTTAAAGATGACCAGGAAGTGCTGAGATACTACAGGAAAGAGGGTAATACAAATAAAGTGATGTAATGATTTTTTTTTTTTTAGCTAGCTGCTTGCCTTGCTAAAATCCAAGCTTTGAATTTCCATGGACAATGGAGAAGGGGTCAGGTTTGGATTCAGACAGCATGGTCTGAGCCTGTCTTCTAGTTAAAGTTAATATTGTGAAATACAAATTCCTCACCTAAATAAGTTTAAATTGTGATTCAAACAATAGCGATGAGGATCCAGCGACAGTTTTCAATAGTCCATAAAAATTTAGGAGTGATCAAATTGTTAAGGAGAACATGTCCTTTGTTATACTTTACCATACTTTGGGACAATAATGATTACCAGTCTTGATTGTATTGCTTTGAAAAAACGTAGTTGTGGTTATCTGCATATTACATATAAGAATCGTTAATCTCACAGAAAACATGGTTGAAAAATTAATTGGAAGTAGACTTCTGAAATGACAGCTGTTCTTACTGAATTCATGACAAAAGAAAGGCTTTAAATCTATGCTGCTTCTTTGAGAGAGGCTTTGAGGCTCTTTGAGAGTCATTATTCAATGAGTAAATGACGAATGGCCAAGACATGTGATCTGGACATCCAAATCAATGAGTTGATTACATTTCTAATGAAATGGAGTTAGAAGCCATATTCTTTTGGCACACTGGAAACTTGCTTAAGGATTTGTGTCATCAGATTGAAAACACTATAGTGTGCAGAGGGTAAAGACAAAGCTGAAGCTATGCTTGTCATAGCCCTGAATAAAGCTGGGCTTTGCTCAAAACTTCCAGGGGCTGAGGTAGAAGGACAAGGTGATTATAAAGCCGAAATGACTATAAAGACCAAGTCCTGGAAGTGTGTAAGAAGTCCTAACTCAGCCTTAAACTCACCCGTGTTCTGTGTTCTTGAGGACTGGAAACTGAATTCCTTGAACAGCTGCTAGAGGACCTTAGGCTCAATGGGGATCATAACGCTCGGACCCAGATCTTGAAATGATTGACTATAAACAGATTAGTATTCTGGAGTAATTGATTATTTCTTCCAGGCCTTGGATTAGACTTGTTTTATGTAGATGAAGTTGTGAACAGAGGGAAGAGAGTTCTGTGTGATTAGCTGGCATAAGGGAAACTTAGAAACATTTAATGTTTCCTTTCCTTTTTTCCTTTCTTCTGCCCCCATTTCTGCTGTAGGGGTGCTGAGCTTTTCCAGGCTACAATTGTGAAGGCTGTAAAGGCAAGAATTGAAGAGGAAAAAAAATCAATGGATCAACTGAAAAGACAGTATGTATTCAATGTATTTACATATATATACACAAATACATATGCATGTATTTCACTGATATTTGGTTTTATCTAGCACCTTCTTTTATAGAAATGCTGATTAGGTTTTGAAGTATGAATTTGCATTACAAAAAGTGCTCTCTGAGCATTCAGAGATCTTAGGTATTCCAATATTATGTAGTTTTAGAGCCATCTTTTCCAAAAAGACAACATACTGCAGAATCATTTAAACATGTTGTGGTTTAACCCCAGTCAGCAACTAAGCACCACACAGCCACTCGCTCACNTACATTTCTAGGACCAAAGGTTGTGAGGTTAACATAAAGAATCAGAGTGGAATGTACTGACTTACCTGGTCCTCAGTGCGCCTGAAATTGTAATTTCTATAAATCAAGAGAGAAAATGTGAACCCTCCTGCTTATTCTGATGGTTCTTCTAAACCTTAGAAATCCAATGATGACAGGTTAAGAAGATCAGCTTTTAACTGTTCCACATCTGAGTATCATAGCAACGTGACCATATAGTCTTCTCCTTAAGAGATGATCTATTTCTGTGCTATATTTTTTCTCTGTCAGAGGCTCAGCTCAGTTGTAGTTTTTGGTTATCCTATGTAGTGTGGTATGAATGCATGCAATGCAGATGAAATATGGGGGGGGAAATCAGTCTTTTTTCCTCTTTCTTTCCTTCTACTAATTACCCTGCTGTTCTCTCAGTTTGTCTCTCCCCATCTCTCAGAAGATTAGGACAGTCAAATGCAATTTCCCTGGGAAACTCATAAAAAGGGTAGGCAGATTACCAATCAGAAGTGCTACATTAACCCTGTCTCACTTGAAGGTTGCAAACCTAGATGGTTAGAAAATAGGAGACTGAGTCACAGGAACTGGGTTCAAAAAAAAACCAGAAATTGGAAGAGCAAGGGGCCTAGTTAGGGAAGCTGTAGTTAAGAGGCACCTAAATAGCCTGAAATCACTATGGGCTAAGGAAGCTGAGTACCATCCTGGCCCTGCTGAATGGTTCACAATATTCTTGTTGATGTTACCGTTATTAGGATTTTGTTCTGTATATTCTGCATTGCTGGTAGACTTTGCTGGATGCCTGTTCCTTCCGTTTCATTTATAGGTTACTCCCCTAGTGTTTGAGTGCAAAATACATACATTTACTTTCACAAAAAATATTTGCATTCAGCTTCACTGGCCTGGGGATCCTTTCTCTTTATACAGAAAATAAGCCACTCTGTTTTCTGTTGGGTGCAGCCAGCATGCTTCTTTTCTAACTTCAAAAAGCTTTCAAAGCTCCTCCACCATAAGGCATGAAAAGCTGTAACTGCTTCCTAACCAGATGTCAAAGCCCACTCCTGACAGCTTCTTGTACACCTACATAACTGAAGAAGCACCAGAAGGCTGCAGGGACTGTGCTCCCTACCTGCATGCCTTGGGTTTCCCATGGAATGATGTATTGTCTTAAAAGTCTTTTAAGACTATCTGGACCAGATTGTGCTAACTTTGCAGGGTTGCAAGAAGGAGAATTGAAGGCTTGCCTACATCTGGACAAAACTGAACCAGTTCAAGTCTTCCGTATTTCCAGACATGTGGAATAAATGAGATCTTAAGGGATGAAGATGTAGCACAAATAATGCAGGGACAGCCACATCCCTGGTTCAAAGCGGCAAGTTTCAGGAAAACCACTGCATTAGGCAGAAGTCCTTTTTTCTCAGAGCTTCATTTGCTGTGTTGCAGCTTCTGACAGTGATTCTTTAATTTTTAGATGATAATAAGACAGGTGAAGGGGAGTAGCTAAAACAGTCAGGTGACAGCAGGCAACCCAGCTCTTCCTGACCAGTGAGCGAATGTCTAGGCTTGAGCCTTCCAGCCAGCCCCTTCAGAGGTATTTAACTCCTTATGTTTAAGGGCAGGATTATGTTGGAGAGTGTGTGTATGGATGTGTTTAACACTGTTTTTCAGGGTGATTCTAAAAGGGTGAAGATGTAAATCTAATAAGGTTCCTCCTTTTGCTAGAATGGATCGCATCAAAGCCAGGCAGCAAAAATATAAAAAGGGTAAAGAGAGGATGCTAAGCATGACCCAGGAGTCCTCAGAGGGGTCGGAGATTCGGAAGGTTTCTGAAGAAGATGACGAAGGTACCATTAGCTATTTTTGTACCATAATTGCAGTTGAATGCTAAGGACCTAATAGACCTATTAGCTGGACAAGCGATAAATTGTTCTTCACAACTGTCAGCATGTAACAAGGTAGTTAGCTGAGTATTAGTTTGGAGCTTGATTCAGCCAAAAAATTCTGGGATCTTGTACTGCAAGGTTTAGAGAAAATAGCTTGCTTTGAGGTTACTTTTGGTTAATTACAGGCTGTTGACAAAGAGCTGAATGGCAGCAGAGGTTTGTTTTGAACAAAGTCATTATCTATATACCACAGTGTTACACACAGGTAGCATCCACATTTTTCCAGCAATGTTTTCTGGACGCTGTGAGGTTTTTTCAGTCACTGAAAAGTTCATATACTTTTAACTGTTGCTTAAAACATGGGAACAGATAAAATTATATCTATCGAGTGCCACATTTCTAACACTGACTTGGGATCAGCACTTAACTGGATTTAAAATTTTTGGAGCCTGAAATGTAAGGGGATTTGAGAGGAGGGAAAATATTTTCTTCTTGAAATTACAGTCTACTGTGACTGTATGTTTTAAAACACAAACCTGAACTTTTTAGCTGTTTTAAAGTAGAATGCTCTTTTAACTGCTGCATAAACCAGAGTATCTCTGCTTAGTGGTCATGCTTCTGAATGATTTTAATATTGAACTTATTCAGTAGATCTGACATCTGATGTGCTCATGAAATTTTAGCTCTTTTGAGAGAAATTAAAAATTATTAATCAGTGTAAGAAACATGTTTCTCATTTTGTAAAATTAATATTTGGACATATTTTATTTTAGGAGAAGCAGACAAAGAGAAAGCCAAGGGCAAAAAAAAGCTGTGGTGGCGGCCTTGGGTTGATCATGCTTCCAGTAGGTTTTCTCAATCATCTTACAAATATGTGGACTTAACCCTTATATCCTTGACCAGAATGAAGGCATTCCCGTGACCTGTTTGTTTTATGCCTGATTTTATGATTGTGACTTGATAGAAGACTTATTTTTTTTCAACAAATGATTTCTACTTCCAAATCTTCAAGGACTGAGTTTAACCATATTTTGAACTTCTGTGTTGTTGGAAGCATAGCTAGCTTATGATACTTGGGCATTCTTAGAGAAATATCAAATCAGATAAACATGTGCCAAAAATAATCTGTTTTGGCCTCAAAAGTCTCAACTCCCCCTACTGCAAAGCACAATGTATTTAAAAAAGTGAAGGCAAAGGTTTGCCAATGCATTCTAAGATTAGTCATAATTTCTTTTTCATATACACACATCATACATCTTTTTTAATGGTTCATCAGTCATTCTACTGTCAGCTGTAGAAATCTGAGTACCACAGTAAGGCAGCAAGACTATTCCCAGGACTAGGCTGTGTAGAGCTCGGCTGAATAGCTCCGATCACACTTTAATGTACTGTTGATGCCAGTTGTTTTGTTATTTCAATTTTTTGTGTTTATCTGAGAGCAAAAATATGTTCAGCCTTGTGCACAAGAAATTATTAGCCTGAATCACTCATATCATTGTTGCATTATGATATTTTAATTTGTTTGTAGCCCAGCCCAGGCATATGATCGAGTTCTTCCCTACGTTATGGATTGGGTAAAACAAGAAAACTGAGTAGACTGCAATCTCAAATCAGATATCCTGCTATTGGACCTTTGTTGAATGAAATCAGACATGAACTATTAAAAAAACTCTGAAGATTTAAAAAAATATTCAAGTGTATAGCACAGATCACTTTAAAAATGAATGTCTATATTGTGCCTGGTCATTTAGTTTAAAAGAGTTACTCCAATATTTTTACATGTATACATACTGCTTCATTTATCTATGTGTTTTTATTTATAACTCCAGCATATATATTTGGCAACAGCATTTAACAGAATGTCGTATGCTTATTTCTATCAAGTCACAAGTAAACTGTGCCTCTGTGTTTATTTTTCTAAAGGGCAAACTGCCACTTTAGAGAGACCTATCCCTTTTCAAAAGTCTTATGAAAATAAACTTCTTGCCCTGTAGTTCCATTAAGAACAACAATGACAAAACAGATCAAAACTATAACTTGCAAGTTTTTACTGTAGAATTTTAAGCTATAGTGATTTTGAAGGAATGGGATACGGTCTCTTGTTTATTCACCACTGGTTTTGTAATAAGAAGAACTGCTCAGAGAGAGACATTGACTTTGGCTTTTATTTATTTCACCCTCATTATTTAAAGTTCTTAGGTGGCAACTTGCATTTTGGTATTTAAAGTCAGCATTCTTGAAATTGTTTACTGCAATAATGCAAAACCTTGTGGGAAACATCATAGACTCTGATCCTGCAAACAGTGGTTGCCTGCCATGTGGCTTCTGTCCACAGTCACTGAACCATGGTACTTAGAGTACTTACAGTAGGTGTTCACAGGCATACAATCTGGAATTACACTGATATTCCCCATCTATTCTTTTTGAAACACTGTGCCGTAACTCTGCAGCATTCTGCTGTGCGTGGCTGTTTCTCTGTAAATGGGTTTTTGGCTGTATATGTATATATTGAGGTTGCTGAAGCTCAAAGTTTTATGCCAATTCTGATACTTAATTTAGATTTTTATTGTTATTTTTATACCATTTGTTATAATTTTATTCTACAGAAAGATACCTCATTTTGTGTATCATAGGAATTAAAACACAGTCATGAATTTGGGTTTGAGTAGAACAGATGGGAAACATCAGTGAGGAATTCCTCATTGACGCTCACTCATGCTCTCCCTTGCAGGGAGGTATGGTTCCTCCTGCACTTGTGGATTACATATGGAGCCCTGCAAAGATCAGCATGAGTTAGGGCCATGTGCTGCAAGGTGCTCAGCTTCCCCTTGGGCACAGGGTTGTGTCTGATGGAGTGCAAAAGATGGTGCTCACAGCTGTCCTGGGGACCCCTTTCCAACTGGGCACAAGCAGATGATGGCTTGTCACTCTCATTTGACAAGGAAAACCAGCAAGTCCCTTTTCTCAGTAGGACAAAGTCACATTTTGTAGTAGGAGAGGGGGGGCCCTGAGTCAAGTCTGGCCATGAATTATCGTACTAGTAAAATTTGGTCTTTTTTGTAATCCCTGTAGGTGACTAACACACTTCTTATTCCATTTTGATGTGTGCAAGAATGCATTATTGCTTTTCAATCATACCTCCCTCTTTAGCTGTAAAAGAGACTTAACTGCTGTATTATAGTGTCCCCTCAGATACCCTTTGACCTGAAAATTTTGGATGGAGATCACTGTAGGTTTGTTTTCTGCCAGCTCAGGCATTCCAAGTCTGACTGAGTGGTACTCTGAGCCTTTAAAGAACTGCACTGCAGAAGAGGTTTCCCCCAAATGTCAGACCTTATCCTGCTGATTTTCTGTGTGGATAATTTTTGTTGCTGATTATAAGATGCTTTTTCATGAAAGAGAACTGCAGACTACTGGCTCTTAAAATATGTTAATCTCTTTAGTGCTTTTAAAACAGGCATTCTTAGAAGGTCCTGTACCAAATAATTAATTTGCATGATCCAAGAAATTTCCAAACTTTCTTTTCACCTCAGTTCAGCAATTAGAACTGCTAAAGTGGACTCTGTCCCTCTGCAGAGCATTCATTGGTGATAAAAGTCATAACTAGGGACTTGAGGCCCAAAATTCCCTCTGTGAGGGAGTTTTAGATGCTGAAGTTATGATCCAGTAGAGTTTGGGCAAATTTCATGGTGTGTTTACCCTGAGGTTTCTGCAGTAGTTATGTGTGGTCATCTGTGCACAGGGGATCTGTATAGAATTCAAGGTATGATTGAATTAAAGCAATTGTTACTTTTCCAGAAACCTATAATGAGGGTTAAATATAATTTTCTATATAAATATGTATTGCTCCGTATAGCCAGATTGTGTAACATTCCAGCTAAGAAACTGTTCCTTTAAATATTTCAGCTTAAATGTGGAAATTATTTACCAGTTTTCACTGCTGAATGTAATGCTGTAATTTTAATTTTTCTCTTGCTTATTACCTTATTTTTAATTTCTTTTGTTTCCCTTGTTCATTCATGTAGGCCTGTTACCATCTGAGAAATAAAAACATTGCTTCTGTTCAAGGATATAAGGCCTAGCTTATTCACTGTGCATCTTTACTGTATCAAGGTTTCAGAGTCTTTCTGAATCCATGGGCAAAAAATTGAAACTCATCTGCAATCACGTTAATAGAATCCAAGAGATTTGTTTTAAACAAACCAAGGTTTTCCATTACCTCATTGAAGCTTAAGTGTTTGAAGAAAACATTAACTAATACCATCCCATTCCATAGTTTAAAGGATGCCTCAGCATTTTAAAGAGAAGTTCTGTATTTTTTGTCCAGTGGTACTGTTCATGTAAATTCATTTACTTACCTGCTGGGCTTTTTTTACTCCCTCAAATAACCATCAGTTCCAAATTAATTTAGACTTAACTGCCATTTTTTTCTAAAAAATGTAACCTAGTAAATTGATATACTTTAAGCTTTTTCTTTGCATTTTCTTCTCATGGTGATGTTTCCCTTAGTTCTTGTAGAGTTCTCATTCATGCCCAAAGTATCGCAGGCTAACATCAAATAAATTGCCTGAGACCTTTTCATCTCTTGCTTCTTCTCTGTTTTCACCTCTCTTGGTTATGAATTTTTAAATGACTGCCTGGCTGTTCATAGGTCTTGGGGCAGTTGAGAATAGAACTTTTCAGAAAAATAAGAAAATATTTTGTTTCACTTAGTGGTCAGAAGTGGAAATTATTACTTGTTTGAGACGGATAGTGAAGAGGAGGAGGAAGAGGAGAAAAAAGAAGACGAAGAACCTCGGAAAAAATCTGCATTTCAGGTACTTTATGTTAATTAGTTGACATCTGGAAAAAAATGTGGGCTTCTCATAACACAGGCACATATGTTAAAGCAGCCAGTGCATTTAAAGTAGACCTGAAAAGTATCGGAAGAGACATTTCTTGCCAATTTAAAATGCAAGTTTGCCTGTTTTAAGCATTGCCAAATTTCTACAAGAACTGTAGTGATATCATATCTTCATTCACTTATGCCTGAGGAAAACAAAAACAAAGATTAAGAATCTGAGCTTTACTTTTCCTGCATTGCAATAAGGGCAAGTGAGGAAGCTGACTTGCCTCTGGCATTGCTGTACAATGCTTCGGTGGTTTTCTGGTTTTGAGTAGATGTTATGATCCCATGAAGAAATGATCCCCAAAATAAGTGACTATTCATGGAAAAGAATACATACTTAATAAAATAAAAATTATTACTGATCCTAGTGGACCAGAGAAATACATCCTTGGGTTATAAAGAGCTTAACATTTAAAATTACAAAAGGAGACCACATCACTTTCTCTCCTTTCTTTTTCAGGATAATGTTAATTAATATGTTTGTATTTTAAGTGACAGACTGTGTTGAAGTTAAAGGATATTGTAATGTTAAAAAGATAGCTGAAGCTTGCTAACTGGGTTCCCACATATAGCCTGGTTGATGTTAGATGGTACCAGCTATTGAGTCCATTGGCTTAAATGAAGAACTTGGGTGAAGAAGTTAGTGAAATACTCTTGCGTAGAGGCTTGCTTTAATCTTCGTAAGGTTAAAGTATTACTTGTTGAAGAATTTTCAGAAATACCACAGAACTTTTTCAGGTCTGTAACTTTAAAAGCTTAAATAAATGGGTAGCTCTTTGCGATGAGTATTCCCATCCAGATGCAAGCTCACATCACTGCAGAACTGGTGCATTACTGAAAGCCCAGTCCAAACAAGAGCAAGAAACTGCCTCCACGCTCTTCTATTCCTTATACCAATAGCTTTCAAGCAAAGCTTCCCAGATGATATTCCCAGATGATGAATTACAAGAAATATTTTATTTAGTTCATCAATACAATGCGCCTTTAGTTTATATGCTTACGTTACATTACCAGATGATTACATTTGTTAAACTGCCTGCATGGTAATGACATGGAAAGGTTTTCTCCTGACCTTAAAAAAGGCAAAACAAATCTATATGAAAAATAATGATAAGTAAGTTTTATTTTCTACTATTTGCACTCATCTTTTTTTTATATTTTGCATTTAACTCACCTTGGACCATAAAAGTGGCTCATTAATTTCTAGGTCGTTTTTCTTTCTGGTTTTCATGCAGGTATAGAGGGAAGTTTGCATTCTTGTTTCTGCTGTTTTTTTAAAATTTGGTGACAACATTTAGGTCAGATATGCTGGTGCCAAGCACTGAGATTTTAGAGAGTTCTAAACTTGAGGCCAGAAACTAGTAAGATTCTTTCATTTACTCTGGGTTTTGGTCTTTTTGCTCGTTTGGTCTTACTTTTCAAAGCTCAGTCCTGGAACTATTAATCTGAAGATGAGGATCTGGTTTCTATTTCAAAGTTCTGGTCAGACATTCTGTATAGGTGGCCAGTTCTGCAGTATGTGCAACATGAAGATGTTGGATGGCTTTATGTAGGAGGGGAGTTGTATAGAACAGAAAATTGGTTTTGTTTATGAGAAGCTTGTTCACCATTTGCTTATCATACCTTATTTGCCTTCTATCACCATGCATTTGGTCTTAATAAAAATACTAACAAAGTTAACTTGTTTTTGTAGAGCCTGCTAAGGAATTCTTTTTAATTGTTGATTTTTCTTTTAGTGTAAATTGTGTGCAATAGTCACTTCAAGGGTTAACTTGGAGATTTTATTTATTAAAGAACGCAGACAGTTAAGAATCATCTTATTGAAATTTTATTGTGAACATCACAAATGATCTTTTTCCATACTGGAGTCTATGAATGTAAATTTGTTCTTAGTAGTCTAGATACAATTATTCAGTAGTTACTTTTTATTAATGTTTTCTACTAATTGCTATTCCTTTGTCCTTCTTTATAGAGAGCTATCGGGAAATTTGCTTCAGCCATTTTAGCCTTGCCAAAGTCTGTCATTAAACTACCCAAAACTATTCTTCAGTATTTAATCAAAGCAGCAAAGGTACTTTTTTGCAAGCGCTCCGTATGTGACCCATCCCGTAGCTCCTGGTGTAACGTATAACTCTGCATTTTTCCTCGTACATGAATGATTAAAAAAATAATGACAGACAAAGCTTCATTCTTAGTAAATGCAATACATTTCATACTTTTGGAGTGGTCAAGCCACCAGAAAAGTCATGTGTCTTTATTTAAGTGCAACCCCAGAGAGAAAATGCAGACCCAAATTCTCATTTTCTGATACTGCTATACAAGATGGTCACATCAAGTTGCATGTATCTTACGGACACCGTGGTAATTGATCTCAGAAAGCTGGTAAAAAGTTTGTAAAACACACATTCTGTTCCAA
>VZTL01048533.1:0-21601 GCA_013400535.1 Scopus umbretta
TTTTTTTTTTTTTAACTAGTGTAAATACTGTATACTAACAAATTTTTGCTAATAGAATTTTGTTCAATATTTCTTCTTCAGACTGATCCGTCGATCCTTGGTGGCATGATTGTCAATATTGGGGAGAAGTACGTGGACATGTCAACAAGGTCAAAGATCCAGAAACTCACCAAAATCATGAGAGAGACTGTCTAGCAAGCTGTCCTCGTCATTCACAATGAAACCTGTTAGATGGAAACAATAAAATTCTTTCTCCTTGAATAGATGGTGTGGAGTATTTTGATTCAGAAACGCGGCGCTGAGGGAGAAAGGTGGTGAAGCTGCAGGGAGTTTCACTCGAAAGTCAAGCTCACCCTGAAGGCAGGTGAGCGTTGCTGTGAAGGAAATGGAGAATAATGCTCTAGGAGCGGATAAATGGGGTCACTGCTGCTGAGCGTCTGCCGGTCTCCAGAGAAAAGCTTCACTCGGGATCTTGTCAGGACGGCAGCGCAACAGTCCTGCCGCCGCACGTGCTGTTTCTGTGTGCGGAAGGTGCGAACGCTGGAAGCGCGACCGGTAGATTCTTTCGTAAGTGCGACGGTGGCTGTTAAAACGGTTGTGACATCGGTGTGTTCTCGCCAGCTAACGCTGTACCAGGTTACTTCCACGGCTGTATCGTCGGAGAGAGTTTTGTGTATGCCATAAACTGAAATTGCCCTCTGAAAGCTTACTGCTAGTGAGAGGCTAAGGTGTTTGTAACTTAAAGTGTTTGGAACAGGACGGGGGGTTCACAACTAACGAGCACATACAGCCGATCACGACACCGCCGCTCTATGTGCTTCCCGGTTAAGGTCTGGACACAGATTTATAACTCTCCTGTTCCTGTCTTGGAAGTGCTGTGCCTCTGTTTTCCGTTTAGATGATCTGCGACAGGCTGGTGAGGGAGTGTAAAACTGCTTGTTTCTCCCTGTTGGTTCCTGGTCAAGAAGTGTTGTTTTACTTAATTTTGGATCGATTTTTGGATGGGTGCCGTTATGGCGGGGTGTTGAACTGGTAGCGCTAGCTCATTTCACTTGCTTTTATTATGGAAACCTGTTACCTAGCCATGGTGGGGGTTTTTTATAGAACGCTTTTAATAACAGCAGTAGTCCCTGCAGGGGAGAGACTGTTTAGCCCTGCACTTTCTCCTGTGCCTCACACTGGAAGTACCTTTCCCCTGGGGCTGGCCCAGGGCTGCTGGCCGTAGATCCTGCCCGGAGAGGGTGTTGGAGAAGTCAAGGCCTTTGCTTAGCTTCTTGCCAGCCCTCCTGGGGACCAGGGAGTGGTGGGTGGAATTGGGCCAGGAACGCCGCTGGTTCTGGAGGCGGTGGGAGCAGCAGGGTGGGCTTGTGCTGGGGAAGCTGGGGGGGGGGGGATGCTTGTGGGGTCGGTGACAAGGGTGGGTGGCGCTTGGGACCCCCGGGAGGCAGGGCAGAGGGGCCGCTGGAGGCCTGTGGCCCTGGGAGAGGGGCAGGCCGAGCGGGCCGTGGGGCAGCGAGCGGTGCAAGAAGGGCCTCCTGCGCCCCGCTTCCCACTCCTGGAGCTGTACCCGCAGCGATGCGGCTTCCCAGAGCTCAGCGCTGTGCAGTGGAGACACGGGCCCCGGCTCAGCTGGGTTAACGCGGCCTGGACAAAGCAGCCCAAACAGCTGGCGAACTTCCCGACGCCTCCCATCTCGCCGACCGCTACAGCGGCTGGGATTTACAAACCGTTGCGGCAGGGCGCTTTGGCTACAGTGCTGTCCCGTTGTGCCGGCACGGCCCCAAACAGCTGCGGGAGAATACATCCCAGGAGGAACACATCCCGGGAAGAACATACATCCTCGAGGGGCAGGCGTTGGCGGGTGCTGAGCTAGACAAACCGACCCGCTGCTTAATCGGGTACGGAGGGTATTGCCCTGAGAGCAGCTGGCCGGGTTCGGTAATGATTAATAAAAACTAGGGGAGAGAGGCGGCGTGGGGCTTCCTCCGTTGGCGGGCGGCAGAGCCGTAGGCGGTCGCTGACAAGCCGCGTCAAGGTGGCGGCTGGCGTGCCTGGCCTCGGCGCAGCGCCTGCCTAACGTCGTAAGGCGCACGACGTAATGGCACCTGGCGCGTTAAGCGAGTGCCTTTGGTTGTTGCTGGGGGTGGGTGGTTTTTTAATCACTGGTTTTCTGATGATTTATTTTTGCTGCCTTGCTGCAGGTTTGGCCAACTCTCCATTTTCAAATCTGAAAAGAATGCAAACAAGGCGTTGCGGAGATGGTAAGTGGCACGTGTCAGGCGTTAAACGCTGGTAAGTTATTTCCCTGCCGCAGGGTCCGTCACTTTGCTTATAGCTACGTAGGTCATGTGTCAGAAATACTCATCTGAAGATCTATTGAACGTGTCTGACACCATATCGCTTCTTTAGAGCTTCCCAAGAATGTAACAGTACACAGTTAAACTTTGAATAAAAACCTGGATTTATTCTTGCGTAATCTCACTTGCACAACTACAGTCTCATTTGTGTCAAACAAATCGCACGGCCTAAAACCTTATCGGCAGTTTCCGCCTGGGTGACTGCAGTCTGGGAAGCGGCACAATTCCTCAAACCAGTGAACGAGTTTTAAGGACTTTTGCTTAACTGGACCGTGTCTGTAAATAGAATTATTTAACCAAGAGTGGCTGAGGAAACAACACATTCACAGCAACCCTAGTACAGTTGAAATTGTCTTATGAGAAACAGTGGGGTCCAGTTCATAATTATTCATTATACCTATTACAAATGCTTTAAAAAAATTCAAAAGAAACCAACTTCACAGTATGAGTGTTTCACTGTAGAAGAGTTAGAGGTGATGTAAATGAACAATACAAATGGGTTCCATTTTCTCTGAGGAAAAAAAAAAAGTAACTTTTTTTCGTATTTGGCCGGATCTTAAGACATACACATAACAGTTATTTTATAATGTCTTTGTAATTTTTAGGATCATATGAATACTACAGACAGTACAATACTTTCTTTTTTAAGAAAGGAAAAAAAGGAAACTCATTGATACCGTTTGTTTGGCAGCAAAAAGTGCACCTAAAAGTAACAGCATTGCCAACAGGGAGGAGGATTCCCAAATTCTAAGTATTAACATTGAAAAAACCACCATGGCTATTTTTTTTTTTTTTCTTTCCCCCCCAACACTTTACCAGCACGGAGCAGGAGCAGAAAGTACCCGTTACACAGTCTGCAAAAGCTGCCGGAATCTAAATTCCTTTTCAGCAGCTTGAGGACTGGAATGGGGTGATTCTGCTCAAGCTGTGAACAAAGGCCAAAGCCTTCCGGGAAATCCTGCCCCACGGGGGGCGGCTTTGCTTTTTCCCCGGAGGATTGGGGTGGTCTTGCCGCAGGGGGAGCACGTACCTGCTGCCGCAGCTTGCTAGGGGCCTTGAGTTATACCATGGAGCAGCCACCACAGCTGGGAGGGATTTCCCTTCCAGTCCATCACCTGATGGACACCCACCCACATTGTGGGGGAGTGGGAGAGATCCTGCTGCTCACCAAGCTCACTCTTTTTAGCTCTGCCCCTATTTCTTCCTTTTCCCCCCTACTCTCCTGCGTCCCAGCCTTCCCCTTCACCTGCACTGACCATGGTGGGCAGGAGCCAGGGGCTCCCGGACGAAGCACCGGCTCCCTTCGCTTGCACGACACGTTAAGGTCCCAGAACCGACCACTAAATCCAGGGTTAGTGACACTTGCAGCTTTACAAGCAGCACAAGGAATTCACCTATGGTCGCAATAGATCTTTTGACAACTATATCAAAAACTAAGCTAGTTTTATATATTCTTGCTGCAGTTCTTTATTCTTTTAAATTAGGTCCTACATATATCCTCCTATGTACAGAAAAATAATTTCCCAAGGAAGGTCCTTACTTTAAAATATTTAAATGCACAAACCAAACTGGGTGCCTATAAATGCTCTTCTGTTAGATTTACTCAGTATTGGACATCAACAAGGTAGCTGTGTTTCTATATTATATATAGAAATAATCACATTATATATATAAAAGCAGGTATTTACCTATAGATACATCGATACGCATGTAGGACAGGAGTGTGTCAGCTAAACGAACGCCAGGATACGTGTGGAATGTACGTACAGAGCAAACCCCTCAAAGCTAAGGTGATTTAACCCGATTCCCAGCTTTTCTGTGTTTCAAGGGTTTTGACTGCTAGATTTGAACAAACTGAACTATCACAGTGGCAAACGGAGCAGTAGGAAAGTAGACACCACTGTTGCGGTGAAAGTCTGGACTTGTCACAGCTTAGTTTTGAAAACGTATTTAATAATATTACAAAAACTGCATAACGCACCATGTTCCCCCCCCCAACCCTATCGCATGTAACAAAAAGTGATTTATCCATTTATTTTTAAAGGGTAAAAAAATTTTAAAATGAACATTTAAAAAGTTCCCTCATAAAAACTCATGTTGAGAAAATATATAGTAATTAAGTGCATCTAGAAAAAAGTTCTGCAATTTATCAGTCATTTGGCGTAGCGTCAGCTCAGCAACATGCTCCGGCTTTCCAGGTGCCCAAGTCAACTCGCTGGCTGCGTGCAACCTCTCAGGGCTTTACAGACTGGCTTTCTACTAGCACTGAACTTGGTGAGGTACTTGGGATTTCCGCAGCCTAGTGGTTTTTTAATTTACAGTGCTTCCAAATGTGTTGCAATCTGTAAGTATGTGAATTCTGATTTGCCTGGCAAACACAATTCTGTTGAGTTTAGTGGCTAAAACCACTTTCAGGAAGATAAGGAAGGAAACGGATCCAGCTGCAAAGACTATAAACTATTTCTGTCTCTTACCTTCATCCCGACTTTTTGTTTGATGCTCTATTGCAACCTTTTGCTCCTTACAGAGCTGGAACCCAGTTCATAAAGTAGCCTTTACGTTATCAAAGCCTTTTGAATTCCTCCACGTGTCCCCAGCAAAGCACGGAGCCGCCTGGCTGGCTCTACGTACGCCTTTGCACTGAACTGGGGCATGAATTCAAGTTAAGCATCTGCTGAAGTGCTTCGTTGAGCCAGGGGCTGGAGGGCTGCGGCAGAGATGGAAGCTGCCAGATGAGCTGTGAAGGAGAAGCCTGGAAAGGAGTCCCTAAAACGGCACTGTTTCAGAGAGCTGAGCATCAGCTGGGGGCGGTTAAAGGGAAGGAAAGAGCGATGCTTTCCAAAGGACTGACTTAATTACAGGACAGATGCACCAGTTTACTCACAAGATGGACACAGAAGAAAAAAACCACAATGGAGTGAGGCAGTGAGATGTGTTTTCCGGTCACCCGCTGCATTTGTTCGTGTAACGCAGCCGGTGTTTGGCTTGGAGGGAGCCAACGGGCTTAGCAGGTGGGGAAAAATCAGGGCTGGGAGGGGACTTGGATGACCTCAAACATGAGCCTCGACCCTAACGGCAACGAACCGGAGGCTGCGGGCTTGCAGCGTGGGTGGCGGGAGCTCCCAGCCTGGCACTGCTGGGAAGGACAGCCCGGACACATCCTCGGGTGGCACCTGGACCTCTGAAGGGGGAGAGCTGAACCTGCCCTGGACATACAGACTTCCAGCTCCATCTGACCAAGCGCAGAGGAAAAAGAACTCAGGTTGTTTTCCCAGAGGCACCTCTGAAGGGCTGACTCCCATCCACAGGGAGAAAATGCTCTCGAGGCAGATCAACAAGACCAGACTCATTCTTTCTGCAATCAGAGCAAAGATGGTGAGGTCCTAAATGGGGAGGGCTATGGGTGAAAGGACGGGCAGCCACCCTGCCGATGTGTAATGGCCTTGCTGGCAAATACCTCATACAGCTGTGTCCTGGAAAAACAAGTCCTTTGAGGGACAGAAAACTGGCACATCAATGCTGGTGCAGCCGATTCCCTGTACGGAAAGGGCATGGACGCGTGTTCCTCCTGGATGGTCATAAGCACTGCCTGGATGGCACCAGGAAAGCAAAGAGCCTGATGGCAATGTTTATAAGCCCGTGAAGTCCTTATGAAAGCATCCTGAAACAGCATGGTGCCTAAGCACCTCAGAGGTAAATCTCAGAAGGTAATTCCTGGAAAGGTGAGTATAAGGGCTGTTAAACAGCGAAAAGCTCCACTTTGATAAAAAAGTGCCTGCAAACTCCTGCATAAATACAGAGCTGCATGAAATCCAGTGAGGCTCTCCCAGGCTGAGGACAAACACATGGTTTGTTATTAATCACTGTTGTTGTTATTATTATGGATATTTGGGTCCTGGACAATTGAAGTTCTGCCATGAGACTGTGGAGCTGATTTTTAAAATACTGTTACACCACCACCACCCCCCCCCCCAAAAAAAAAAAAAAAAAGAAAAAAAAAGATTGGGACTGGAACTCTGAGGTATCCTGTCCTGTCTGCAGCCACAACAACGTTGACATTCTGCCCATCCCCAGGTACCACCATCTTCCAAAAGTCACCTTAATAATTTCTAAAAGTGGTGGTGTTCCCTTCCAGTTTCTGACTCATTGACTCAGTTCTACTACGACACTTAAAACCAGGAAAGTGCTAGGAAGAAATGCCACTCTCCTTGTCAAAATGAATGTACAGAAAGGAAGAACGTGATTCCCAGAGTTACAGCATGGACACAAAACTACCAGCGCACCTCTTTCCGTTGCATGTTTTCTCACAGCTGCAGATTTTGCTCTTTCTTCTCTTAGGGTTTTTTTCTCCCAGTTCATCCAAAGCAAGACCGCTGTTTCCGTGAAGGCAGTGAATGCATTAAAAAGTCACAGCATTATTTTTAGAAAGGCTTGATTGCTAGCCAAGGAGTTTGATGCTGACGAGTTACTTCTAAGCAATTGGTCTTCTCCACTAAAGGCCTGCTAAAAGGTAGGAATGAAACACCGTCTTAAGAGCCAGCCCCAGTGGCCTGTGTACCAACTCAACCTCACCAGTGCCTCATTTTAAGGACAAGCAATGGAGAGACCTCGTACTCAGCCTCTCTTAGAAGGATGAATTTTACCAAAGCAAATGCAGACAGCCAGTCCCAGAACTCCAAAACATACGGATTTACAACCTCCGCGTTTTAGTGGGGATGATGCTTATCTGCATGAATCTGCTCTTTCAAGCCAAAATGTGACCGAGTATTATCTGGGCTTCGATTTTGTTGTTGCGGTTGTTTTGCATAATGTTAGGAAAAGTTTACACACATCTTGACGGGGCTGGAAAGGGCCCTGCGAGCTAAGGCGTGCTATTTTACAAAGATATTCAGAGATCAATAACCAGCGGCTGAAAACCAGGGTCTCCATAAATATGGGTACTGAATATTGGTAGCACAGACTAGCAGAGTTTGGCTCGAGGGGCAGCACGTGGCACTCGTAAGAGGGTGGCTCGACCCTCATACATTGTGGTAATGCCAGCTGGCTTTCCAATGGCACAAGGAGATGCCTAACTTCCTCGGTATCGCTGTGTGCCTCTCCCTCTTCCCCAGACTCTTCAGAACACAGGTGGTATTTAAACAAGCCCCTGCAATCCTGCAGTTTTCTCCATGAAAGCATTAGTAGGAATACAGCTAATGAGTCTTCTTTTTTCAGTAAAAGGCCTGAGCTTTTACAGCATGAAGTCCTGGATGAGCAGGAGGTCTGTGTAGCCACGGTGGGTTGAAAACCAGAAAGCTGTAGCCCGTGCAGCCACGGAGTTAATGCAAAGCGGTGTGCAGGACTGTAGCATTCCTGAACAGGGAAAACCAGGCAGGAGTCAATGGGTTTTGAAGAACCTTTGGCTAACCCTGGTGAAAAGCAGTCCTGCCTGGGAAGCCAACAGGTTACAGAGCACCGAGGGCAAGCAAGCACGAAACCAGCGACATCCCGATGTGCGGTTGGCTGGCTCTAAGGGTGTATGTTCTGTCCTGGCTGCACAGGGGTTAGGACAAGCCTCCTCTTTAGGATTAGACCAATTATGAGGGATCTGTTAGAGATCTGTGAGCCAAACCCCAGCCCTTCGTCATCGTCACATTTGCGTTACTCCTCTTAACATTGACGGGAGTTAAACACTGCTGCGCATCGAGGGTAAGTGGGAAATCACAAGTGATGGTGGTCGGGAAGGTGCTCGCTGGTTCTGTTACAGTTCCCCAAAACGGTGCAATCGTAAAGGCCCATGACAAGGGTCGCAAACTGAGGGGAGCCCCTGCAGCTCAGGGTCCCCCGTTTCTGACACCCACTGAGTCTCAGAGGAAGGTGCAGCTCCTTAAGACTCCCTTTGAAAACCTGGCCAGGATTTCTGCATTACGCCCACGGTCTTTTTTGTCCTGTTTGTCTATTTAGTTGTTCCTGTAATTCATGCTGGTGAAATGACACCATAAAAAAAGTGATGCGACTTTTTAAACACTGAAATGAATGTTCACCGTATTTACAGCTACTGAGTAAAATTAGGACAGCGATAAAAGGTTAGACAATGACATTTAATGTTACTCCATTAATAGATTTTATCACTTTTTGTATCCTACCACAACAATGTGTATTTTCATATACATTATATTTAATAAAATGTATTGATATGGACTTAGGAAAGCATGGGTTTAGTACTATTTACATATTTTAATTGAAACAATTTTCTTAACAACATTGAAAAATAGAAACTTAAAGTTCTCTTAATTGTGTTTTCAGCCAGTTAGTGGTAAACAAATGCATGCCTAGGAAGTTACACTCCCTCTAAAATGTGGTCAGTTGAAAGTTTCTAACTAAAGTGTGTATCTCTGTTTTGTTTCAAAAAATACATAAGTATGTCTGTAATTTCTGATACAAAATTCTACACTATCTTCAATAAATAAATAATAAAGCGATTCTGAAAAGTATGAAATGTAAACTTTGTTGTCCCTCCAACATACATTTTTTTTTTTCCCATTGCTTGAAACATTACAGTGGTCTTGTAGGAAATTATAATACACAGACACTTCCCAGCACAGTTTACACTTATTACCATACTGTATCTACCTATCTGTTATGAATATATCCTAATTTCCTAATGGAAATCAATAAGACTTGTAGTGCTAGAGAACACCGCCTATACAGGAAAGGTGGAAACCAGTACTGAAAGGACATGCAAGGAACACCAAAACCTAACGACAGGCTCCACAAGAACGTTCACATGCTAATGAAACAGGCTGACACCTCCCATTCGGAAAGAAAGTCCTTACAAAAATACCAGTGTATGCATGATAGGTCATGAACAAAATGAATCCAAGCAGAACAAAGAGGAATTTTACTCTTAGGGGTCTACTGTCTCTCGGGTCCAGACTCAGCAGAGCACTTACGCACGTGCTTACGGGAAACAAGACGTAAGTGCACGCTTAAAGCTGGGTGCTTTGCCAAACAGGGGAAGTTTGCTGGATGTGGGCCTATACGCGTGTATTCGTAGAGTTAAAAGGATATATAGGCCCTGGCGTTCCCCCAGATGACAAGGCTTTTACTTTGGGGTTACCCACTCTGCACCATCACAAGCGCTCCGTTTCCGGTCGCGTCCAGTACCGCTGCCACCGAATCTGTGATCGCCCCGGCTCGCCACATGCACCTTCATGAGCACGAGCTACAGCATGCTGCTGCCCTGAATTCAGGAACACGTTGTCAAACACAGTTAGGCACGGTGCAATTTAGGAACTGGTCACCGCTGATTGCTTTGCAAACTAGACTCTGCGGGGTAGAAATCAGCTTCCTGAGCTAGAGCCATGACTTTTTTTCTTCCCCGCTGCAGGTGACAGATCATCCATCTGCGGCCACGCAGTCAAGCAGCAGTAGTAAAGTGGTATCGAAGTGGTACAGCACAACATTCAGCAGGGCTCTATGTTTAATCCTTCGCGTACTGTCCCAACATTTACAGTCCTACAGAAAACGCCAACTTCCAAAGGTACCGAGCGGGTGGACTCTTCTGGAGTGCAATCCACCTCTGTGCAGAAGGCCTGTACATAATTTATTGTCAGGGGCAAGGTGAGTCATGGAGTGGTATGTTAATAGAATCTTCTCTGTTTATAGATATAGACTATTTATTTTCTAAGTCTTTTCAGTACCACCATGAAGATCCTCAAAGATCTTCGTACTGTATGACTGCTCCTTCCATTCACATTACATTTACACACCACTTCACTGAGCAATAGGCACAGAATTCCTTAAGGGGAAAAACCCTGCAGAAAGCCTCCAAAACACACCGACATTGCCTTCTTCATGTAAATTAAAGAATAGGGTAACTGGAGCAAGCACAGCAACCTATGTGGTTTGCCAGCCTTTCAGACTGGAGCACAGCGAACAACTAGGTTATTTCATAAACCCAGGAAACTAACCTCGAGTTCCACACAGGGAACTCGAGGGAGATCTCCTCACTAAATTGGGATTCATTTTTCAGTGAGAATTATCAAGGCACAAAGATGCTCCTGTTTGCTTTGATAACCCTCTTACGCGTGAAGGGCAAGCAGTAGTTTCATACCACACCGGTAAGGATTTTGCTTCTGCAGACACCTATTGCAGTGAACTCAAGACTGAAATGAAACATTGGTCCCTTTCCTTCTAAGGCTCATCGAACAATTGCAGGTCTAGTCGGACGACTATCTCTCCTGTTGGGACTTCATGAAGAAGGAGACACTTTGTAACTGGTCCCTTTGAACCCTGATCCTTCTTAATGTCTGCCACACGGATCTCTGTTCTGCCCAAAAAGTCTGAAATGCAAAAAGACAGCACGCTCAGAAATGACACAACTGCTTTATGTTGCAATAAAATGCTTATTTGCAGAAGGAACTAAGCTTCCATCTACACACATCAAAAGCAGAAAACAAGTCTTCAGCCCAACTATATTTTTGCAGTTGAAGAAGGCCAAAGGCTGCCAATCCACATGGAAGAAGATTTTAGCTAGACCATATTAGACAGCAGCAGCATTAAAAGGAAATGGTCCCATAAGTGAAAAAATCCACTATGTAATCCACAGCTGCCTCTTTTCAGTAGCTTATTTATTTTTATTTTATGATATCTTAGAAAAAAGGCCAAAGGCCGCTTGAACAGTTCAAACTGAGTGTGAAGCCCTCTGGAAATGATAGGGCCAAGCAGCGCATCACACGAGCAACGAGGTCAACGGGCCAACTGGCGCTGCGCACATGAATGACAGTCCTATCCAAATACTTCCTGAGCGACTGTGACTCCAAAATACACTCTTCAATGCTCCATATGTTTATCCCAGGTTATGAAATAAGAGTGGGTTAGGAATCCTGGGTTCTTTCCTGCCACTGTTATTGCATATTACAGGAACTTGAAGACACTTCTCTTCCTCCTGCATTAATCTACCCATTTGCAAACAGCATCCAGAGTTTTTTAAAGACGTGGCAGAATTGCAAACCACACTTTAGTTGCTGTCAAGTTGCACAAGAAAAGAAACCCCCAAAAAACCAGAGAGCACTTGATTCTTTTTGCACTGATACTAGCATGACTCCACTGGGGAGCAAGGGTGAGAAGGCTCCCAGTATGCAAAGGGGTTCAATAGTGGGACTGGAACTAGATGATCTTTAAAGGTCCCTTCCAACCCTAACCGTTCTCTGATTCTACGATTCAACTCAGCAGGCACGCACCTCTTCAAAATGGGAGATTTAAAAATACGCTTGGAAGGGTGGCAGCCCCCTACGTACCATCTGGGGAGAACTGGTCCCTCTCGAACACCGTAATGCAGAGCACGTCCTGCTCGAGGTCTTTGATAAAGAACTGGCAGTTGGAGTTCCACTTTGGATTGAGGGTGTCCTGTATCGTCTTGGTAATGTGGCACTGAGAGCCCATCGTCACCTCACAGTACGGGTTACTCTTTCCTGGGAAGACAGAAACAAACATAAAAGAGTAATCACGTTTTTAGGTGTGTGATCTTCCTCCTAAATATCCTTTTACTCCTACAGCCAATAGGCAGTAGAAAGACTGTGGCCCCACTGCCATTATAATGAACAGGGACACAGTTCTGCAAGGCGCTGAGCACCTTCCACTCTTCATTTCAGGACTTTGTGGCTTATGATCTCTTATGATACAGCTTACGTCGTGGAAACTAAGTTTGTCTGAAACAAATGCTTAATGCAGGACAACTGCATGACTACTACTGAACTGCACAAAATCACTCCCACATATTTTAAATTCATTAAAACTGCTTTATTAAGTGAAACCATGTTTTGGACAGAACCTCCTTCAAAGTTAGTCTGACAAATAGGAATGTCTTCTTCATAGAGCAGATTATGAAAAACCCAGGGCACTTACCATGGGACCTGCAAGGTTTTAGTTCAATGCCTTCAACAATATTGACCATCAACCTCCCAATGCCTGTTGCTCTTTGCGAGCGAACTGTGGTGAAACAGAAGAGGAGAGAGAAAAGTCATTAACGTATTATCCTGCCCATGGACTTTTCCACAAAAGATGAGACCCCTGCATCCCATGCTGTACCTAAGTAGGCCTTTTCCCTCTTCTTCTTTTCAGTCTCTATGTAAAGTTCTGAAGCAGCTTTGATCTTCTGAACCCAGGCAGTCCTTCAGAAGGAAAGGGAAAAAAAGTTGCAAAATACCATTTCCATTTTTCCTCCTTGGAGGAGGGCAGACAAAAGTAAAGCTGTCCCTCCTTCCCAACCAAGGCTCTGGCCCCATCACAGGCTCTGCTACACTGAAGCTGTCTGCCTGGAAGACATCTTACTGGAATTTATAGCACCTGCAGAAATTTAACCATCCCAAGCTAGCAGATCCCACCACACAAAGAAAGGTCAAGAGAACGACAAGCAGGAGGGACTTGGTGAGAAATCAAAAGGTATAGATAACAGGTTTGTTTTCACCAAGCCTTTTGCTTTATTGTAATTAACTTCTTGTACCCAGTAGATACAAGATAGCTATGTTGCAGAGGTGGACACTTTTCTTGCCCCCTGAGGTTTCATACCAAAATCCTTCTGAGCCTCGGGACACGTGAAGCTTAACTCAAGGAGTATACAGATGATGAATGATCATGGTTCCCTATGGACCCTTCTGGGAAATAATTTCATACTTAAGAGACCGAGTGGAAAGACTGTCAGAGAAAAAGCATGGAAGAAGGGGTACCAAGGGACCTCAAGGGTTTAGAAGAATTGCTGTGACATACAAGGGAGCCTGAGACCTGAGTCAAGGCAAAATGAGAGAATCTAGAAGTTGTGGATCCACTTCTGATCCCAAAATGAAGAGCTGCTGCTCTACAGGGCATTGCAGCTACTTACACTGGCCTAGATTTGGGTCTGAACACTCACCTGTATTCTGTACAGAGAGCTGTTCAAGAAAACAAAACATTTAAGGACAATGCTGCCTTCCAGCTCGGCCCTAAATGGTAAATGGCACCTTCAGAAGTATACCAAGCCTTTGATCATAAAGGTCTTTTAAGAGTAAATGGGCAAATTAATCACTCATTGATGCTATTGTTTTTTTCCTGTTGCTTGTAGTTGAAAGCAAGTGAATGATGAAAACCTGGAGGTATCTTGCCTGAAATGCTGCATTTATTTAGTAAGCAATTCTGGCATAAAAGAGAGTCAAAGGCTGTATCCCATATAAGTAAAGGCATTTGACTAGAGCACCCAAATTTGGATAGCAGTTCCTGTGGGTTGTCTCCATAGTGAATGGAGAGAGGCAGGCACCTCCAGAGGGTCATCAGTGTGTGAAGATCTGGCTCCTTCCACTGATGGTTCGCATAGCGTGCCTAAGCGTCTCGCTGAAGTTCCTCAAGCTAGGTAGGATGAATGCGGTGCAGAGTTTACACGTTTCTGACTACTGCTGTGAGTGCTCTGACACAGAACAGATGATTACTGCTATAGTCGGATTTGCTGTTGAAAAGTTGAAAAGGCTGTGTCAATTTTCGTCACCAAGGGTCTAACCATGATGCTCATTCATTCTGCGGCATTGAGGGACAGACAGCATCCCAAAGGACAAATGGGATCCCTAAAAGTAAAAACTTTTGCAAGAAAAACTATGCGCATAAATAATAACAAATAAGACTGTCGGGCAGGCAGGGAGCAAAGATGTTTTATACATTTCTACACATCAGAAATTTTAGGCGCCATACATTTGCAAGCTGGCATAACGCAACGTCTATACTATTGGGGAGGGGTCTGCTGCACTTTCAGCTTTCATTTTCTAACACAAGTTATCTTTCGAGACCTTATATTTGTGTAGAGAAACCTTCTCAGTATAAGTCAGTGTAATGGGGTCTCCGTAAGCTTGCCAGAGATAAAAATCACCAGCTGAGGTTTTGAGGTTGCTGTTCCTCTGACAGTTTCAGTCTGAACTGAACCTAACTGGGTTTAGTTTGGTAGGTTTTTGCTTCAGGTTCTTGCACTGGCACAAACAAACAGATGTTAACAGAAGAAGATAGGATTGTATCTTTTGGCTTCCTTACGCTAACATAAAATGCTGTGAAATACGGCCTACGTATCAGCCCCCTTAGCCATTTCCCTGTTGGTCTCATTGGAATTCAGGAAACATCATGAATTGTCCTTCCTTTTCATATATTGAGTATCACTGTATTCTCAAGCAGAAGGAATTATCCAGTCTTGTAAGATAAACTGCTTGGAGACTGCTATGCATGTCTCCATCATACACATTTGCACCAGACTTTTCAAATACTAACACGGCCTATGCAGGTACTTACCTTTCATTGATGCTTTCAGCCCGGAGCGTGTAGACTCTATCAATGTGGGAGATGTGGAAGATGGGCTCATCTCCAGAAGGGTCTGTGGGCAATTTTACTAGTACCTCATTTAGAAAAATGGGCTGTAAAACATTAGGCAAAGCTAGAGTTCTGCCACACAATATCCGAACAGATGCATTCAACACAGAGCAATTGACAACAGATTTATCTTGTGCCTGCAGTATCTTTCCCCTTCTGCCTGCCTCCCATCTTTCTTCAGATATGTAATTTTAAAAAAAATTTTTATTATCAAAGATATAGGTGCCTCCAGAGTCCGGGAACCCTTCTGAAGTAAGCAAGCAACCTCACGAAGCATAGCAATCTCTCCTTTCCCAGGAGACATGACAGCAAATGCTACTCTCCCCATCACTCCCTGACACACATGACCTCTTGTCAAAGCGGTTGTTTTAGCAAAACTTCAAAAGCATCTTGTCTTATCTCGCTAAAGCATACAACCGGCTTGCGCACCATCAGTCCCTGGAATCCCCAGCATATGCCAAAGCTTTCAAACCTCTTCTATAAAAAGGCTATTGCCCACACATTCAGTATGGGAGCTGCTGCCTGCGATATGCACGTTAGCGTATAACCACCTTAGTTGCTGTTTAAGAGTGCTACTTACAGTTTTGTACATTTTGTATTGCAAATTAGACTTGGGGCTGAAGACCTTGTCTGTGCCAGAAGAACCAAGAGGTTTTATGATCTGAGTCAGGAGGAGGAAATCGTTGAACAGAAAGCCATACAGTTCCTTGTTACTCTTGGCTTTATAGAGTTTCCCACTGTGCAGAAACTTGCGTGGTCCCAAGCAGTTTGTAACAGAATTAAATACGAGTTGCTGCGAAAAGTAGAAGAAGAACAACAACGCACTGTATAAAGTAAAACAATCGAGGTTCCCCTGAAAGAGATCAAATATAGTTTTGAGTCCTGACATTGGTTTTAAATTGCGTCACAGGGATGATGAGCGATGTCTCTGTCTTGCGCATGATAAGCAGTGCAAGTCATAGAAATGTTACGTGAAAATTAACTTCAGGGCAGCCCATCAGTTGCATGGGGCATAGCCTGGACAGTCAGAGAAAAGCCAAAAGCATTTGTGCCTCCTTTCGAGTTTCTCTGCCATGCGCATGCACCTCTGTGAGTGGACCTGAGCTGCTGATGACTTGTCCTGGATTAGCAGTAGTTATGCAAAGGGCCTCTCCAAACACTGAGCTTTCTTAATAAGGCCTGGATTTCTGAATTGTGTTTGAATTTCACCCATTAAAACATCCCAAAGGAATTCCAGATAGCCTGCCTTTGTGTACCCACGATACCTGGAGTTAAGGGGACAGCTGCTGACCAGTGGCTGGAACCGGCAGAATTTAGGACTCAACTGGAGGTTGTTGGCACATGAGTCGAGGCTTGCCCTTTCCTAAAGTGTCATCTTCAGGTTTATTTTTCACTAGGTGATGGTACGGTTCTTGCCATCCCAGTTGGACAGGCAGCTAGATCTGGAGTAGCTCCTTTTACAGATTAGAAACATCTCAGTCAGAAAACTGGGGGAAGGCCGGACCACTCCTTGCCACTGATTCAAGGCTGCTACTGGTGTTACCATGCCAGCAAGCAGCCAGTTGGTCTTTCAGGTAATATTTTGGTGTTCTAGGGCCAGGCGTCATGCACAGAAGATAAAAGCAGCCACCTTCCTTCACGCAGTAGTTATAAGACAGCCAAATATGACTTTGACCCTTCTGAAATTGTCATAACTGTCTTTCTGAAATAGATTTCATACGACGAAATGCAATGTTTTCCCATTTATAAACCAACCAGTGCTTGCATTTTTTTTTTTTTTAAATCTTCTAGAACTGAAAACTCAATGCATACTTTGAAAATCAAGTTGTGATCTGTCTGCTTCTATTATCTTCACTAATAATAGGGAGGCCACCAAAACATCCTCCATCCTTTTGCAGGACATACTGACACAATATTTGCTTTATAGTTTCAGTAGAGAAGCTTAGCACGTTACCTTAAAAAACAATATGCGATGGTAGGCAGTGATTCTCTATCCATAAAGTTTTGAGAGAGACTTGATCAGTATTCTTGAGTTTCCAAAATGCATACAAAGCTTTATCACAAAAAATATTTTCTGTGATTAAAGCACTCCAGGATGGTCAGGTATAGCTCCAGGATGAGACACAGCAGTACAATAACCGCTGTATTATAAAGAGCAATGAAACCGGAAAGTTGTGGTTGCAAATTGCAGCACTGAACCTGGCACTTGTCCAGAGGCAGGCAACAAAAGCAGCATTTATCATAGAGAAGGCAATAACACGAGCAGCAAAGAGGATTGCGTGCAGGAGTGAAAGGGAGCCAAAGAAAGAAGAAAACAAAGGATTGAAGATTATATGACTTGATTAATTACACTGTTTGTCCCCTGATGCAGTGCGATAAGTGAGCCATGGTTTCTTCCCGACCGGTGGAGAAGTGCGCTCACATTTGCATTACTCGAGATCGAACATTTTTTTTACCTCTGACAGGCCTTCACATTGAACATGAGCCTGGATCCACTCCAGCCTATCTGAATTTTCTTTCTCCCGCACTCCTTCATTTACTTGAGAACATAATTCTTCTGCCTTCTCAAGAGCATGCTTCAAGTGACTGTGGTCTGGGTGGTTTTCAGGAGTGTTTTCTATTATCTACAGATAAATAAAATACATTAGCCTTTTCGGTTATCTGCAGTTAAAATGTATTTATATTGTCAGCCCTACCCTTCTGTTTTATTTCTTTATTTTCATCAGAGCCAGCCAGTATGTTTCAAATTTCTTTTCCTCATTGACAAACATGAAAAATAGGAGACAAACTCACAGTCTGTTTGTGAACAGCTGAAGTGAATGCCTGCCCGCAGAGCCTTTGCATCAGTACACTGCTCACTCTTCTGACATAAGTATGCAAATTCCAGCCATATTCAGAAATATATCCATGACTGTTTAAGGAATCTCTTAAATGCCAATATCCAATTTATACTTCTTTCCTGAGAAAAGTCTTGGGCCAAGTTCAATAACATTATTCAGGATGGTAAGCGTTAGGCAACAAATGAAAGTTAGGAAAGGGTTGTAAGTCATCCAGCAAGGTAAGCTGCGCAGTAAGGTAACTTGCAACAATTTGGCATTCAGGCTTGCACACTGAATGTCATTTATGAGGCTATGGGGAAGGAATGACACTGTGGAAAACGGCAAAGATGAGCAGAAGAATGACTCGTTACTCCCGTTATCTGAATTTTGAAGTGTTCGTTCGGCATTTACTGCCTTCTGGTTCTTTGTGTGCAAGTTTCACCTCCGTTTCTAATGGAAATCCAGAGTCATTTCGCTGAAGCCAAATGAGTTACCACATTTGCTCTAGTGTGATCAAATACCCCACATTCCCTAGCACATCAGATATCTAATAGTGATAAAGCTTGACACAAATAGGGAAACTACCCTGTAATTAAGCTATAAGCAAAGCAGCATCAAAAACATCACCTTTGCAAAAGAACGTACATTTTTAATTATTAGTGGGTATCTTGTTACCCGTTGCATAGGCTTTAGTAGAAAACTTGATAACGGCATTCCTTTACAGCGAGGATCCATTGCTAACCTCTGAAACATTAGAGAGGTAAAGTGGTGTTAGTCAGTTTGTTTAAAACCCTGCAAAATGAGCTCCTCCAAGAAAGAAAAAGGTAAGGCAACAAATGAACCCCATGCCTCAGCTAAATCTGTTCTTAGATCACAAACAATATCAGTGCAGTAGATTTTCTTGTATTTTTTACCACATATTCTTTACCTGCCTCGCCCGTACAAGAGAAGGGCCTCTTCTTACTGTCTCAGCATTTTAGAGCAAAACCATTATTAAACAAAGTATTTTATGGCTCTACAGTTGTTTGAAAAAATTTATTCCTTCAATGAAAACATTTACTCCTTCAATGATTGTTTAAGTCTGAAGATTCTTCATTCTAGCCCAACAAAGAGCACTTTTTGGGATGATGTTTTCCAAATTAGCAGAATGATGAGCTAAACTGACGGTGTACAAAATTCATGGTGAATGCTTCTTTTCTTACTTTAACAAACTCCTTGAACTCGGGGACTTCATCTGTCTTCTGCTGGATGAGTGCTGCCCCATTGAGCTGGCAGCTACAGAACCGAATGTAAGGCTGCATGTGTGGCAGCTGAGCTGTCAGGATGTCACCAATCATTTTCACTGGCATCTTCTCTCCGGACATCTTCTTACGCACACGCAAAGCCCTAAACATGAAAAGGTCATGTCTGTTTTATAAGTAGACCACTAAAGCGTGATTTCTCATTTATGAAAGAAATGGTTTGATTCTTATTCATCATTGAAATACAGAGACCCCTGAATAATTAATAGGTCAGCCACGAGATTTGTTGCATATTGTAAGAATACAATCATCACGATTGCGCCCTCAGCCAACATTTTTCGCTCTTGTGGTAACTGAACTGTTATTTGACATTAACTTAATGCAATGCCAGATCAGATACAATATAAAAAGAAATGTAATTTCCTTTTCTATTAGTTTAGAGAGTAACAGATGTGCTCGCATATGAGGGATAAAAACCTTACCACTACTTTAAGCTCAAAGCTACTTCTAGTTTTTAGCCTGGTTTCCTAAGGAAAGGAGGTTTATTGTCATTGAACTGCCTGCATGCGTCCTGTCACTGTTGTAACTTTTAAACTTGTGGGCCATTTTCAAATACATTTTACAAAAAGGAGATATCTCAAAGTTATGGACTTGATGCTCTTAAGGGTCTTTTCCAACCTGAATGATTATACAATCCCTGTAAGTTCAATGAAAATTAGCAGCTCAGTAGGAAAAAAAGGAACTTGATTAATCCTCTTGCTTCTGAAGATGCAGGGTTAACTCAATCCTTACTCGGTTTCTCTGGCAATGACCAGATGAGCAGCCTGCGTGCACGTGCCTCCAAACCAGCCACAGCACTTGCTGTGTCCTGCTGAAGCAGCAGGGATGGGTGAGAAGGATGCAAGTAGGAAGACTGGATCCATCAGAGGCCACAGAGAATGAAGGGAGAAATAAAGGTACTTGCACTGCGTGGAGTTTCACGGTAGAGAGTTGGGGTTGCAGTAGTTGGAGACTTTGGAAGGAAGGGTGCAGGGTACACTGGACACAAATCCATAGGAAACCAGGCTTTGTTGGTGCTGCTTCTCATAAAACTCATTCAGGTGCTATAAGCCTACAATAACTAAAGGAACACATCAGCTTACTCAGAATAAGGGAGGCAGCGGTTGTTGTGCCTTGTTTTGCATTCACGGATAATAGGACTGGAACTGGGTATGGGCCGTGACAGTGGAAGTAAAAGTCTACGACAGAACTGTGGGTAGCCTTGGCAGGCACGACGCTTCAGGAGAGATTGATCTCGCCTTCCGAAGCACATGTACACCAATAGCAAAGTAAGTGCGAACACTTACTCAGCAAAGAACTGCTGGATTTTTCTCAACAGCAACAATAAGTCATAGCAAACATTGTTAATATTTTGCTTCTTCCAGTAAGGAAAAACACATGGCCCTTTCGGTTGCTACTTCCATAAGTGGCAAATATTTTCATGCAGCTAAAAGGAGAAGCAGCGGGAGAGGCCCATGATTTTGTTATTGCTAAGTATGGGGAAAAAAAACTTACTTCAGTAGTTTTATATTGCACATAATCAGCTCCTTCCAATTAACAAAAATCATAGCAACTTCTTTTTCTGTTAGCAGCTCAGATTCCATTAGTGGTTTCTGGAAGATCTACAGATTCAGAAAATTAAGCAATTTAGAAAGTATATGGTAAGTATAATCAAAGTGACTAAGACCGATGATGCTCATTTCCTTAGTCTGGAGGTGAGAAACCTTCACATCAGAGTAGCACTTGACACTCAGTGGAACGGACTTCAAACATGCGCTGTGCCCTAGAGACCCGTAGTGTTCCCTAATAATATGTTTGTGAGCGGCGTATGGCTTTAAAAGAGAACACTCTAAATTTGCATCAGTGGTGTTAATTATGACCTGGGTAATCTGTTTGAAACTTAGGAATTTTAGTCAGAGGTCTCCTGCAAAGTATCCCAGGACTACTTTGACGATACAATTTAAAATACATTTTACTTTGGACTCTTGTATGAAGGTTCAACTTTTCAAAACTTTTTCAAAAAAGTTTTTTCTAAGTCAGTTCCCTGTACTAATTCCCTTTTTTTCCACACAAGAGATGCACCTCGTAACATTCAAAGAAAATCACAGTGACAACTGAGTGCCACTGTGAATATGGAAACTGGCACGTAAAGCGCTTCAAGAACTTATACATGAGAAATAAACATTCAAAATCAGGAGCAAAAAGGGTTTACTAGAATGATACTTTAAATATCAGTGTTTTGGTGACAGTAACATAAAGGCTTAACATTAGTTGCACCCACACTCATACATGCATGCAAATATCTACAGAGACAGAGAGAGAGAGAGAGAGAGATATGAAAATTTAATACAGATCATCCCTAGGAAGTCAAACACAGCAGTGATAGAGTTTGCACAGTGAAATTATTGATTTACTTCAAAAAGATGAGTAAAACCTGCTCCTACAGCTGCTGTGCTGTCTCACCTCTGTGACCAACTGCAGATCATTTACATAGTTCTCTTCCGTGACAATGAGCTCGTGGATGTATCCCTGCCTTTTCCTTTCGGTAGGCGTCAACATATCCAGAAGATGCAAGTCTGCACACCCTGGAAAACACAAAAGGATGCCAGATTTTACTTACGGTTGCTTGCAAATTGATTCAGTTCTGCAGCAGTTCAAGTAAGGCTTAATGAACAGTAACTACTGCCTGTTCAGTTCACCTAATCATTATTCACATATAATGGCACAACGCTACAATGCTTCATCTCTTTGTGACTCAAAACATTGTATTGAACACCTTTTTTTT
>VZTL01048533.1:21634-33500 GCA_013400535.1 Scopus umbretta
CATCAAGAGCATTTCTAAGTGGTAATCTTTCTCTGGTGGCAAAGCTTAAAAGTCCTCCTCACCGCTACCTCCCCTTTCCCAACTCACACTCTTTAGTGGTGTCATTCAATTGGAGCCACACTGTAGAACAAATGCCCAAATGGATCAATGTTAATAAAAAAGGAGGCAAAGACTTCCTCTGGTATTACTGCCAAAGAAAATATAGAGATATCCTAAAAGGGAACAGAATTGGGAAAGAGCGCTACAGTGACCTTAATGCTCTGATGGACACTTTGGAATTTCAGCTTATTTATACTCTAAATTCAACGTTAGCCTATATTCTCCTAGTCAAAGTAGGCATCCTAATCAAGAAGGTCCTGCAGAGCTTATTTACTTCATCACACTTCTATTAAAAATTGCTTCTACATTTTTGAAGGACTTGAGCTTGAACACATGAAGGTCAACAGAGCTCACTCCACAGATTTCACTAATTCATAGGCCAAGCCAAAGGGGTTTCTATTATTCTCCTTTCTCCTTAAAAGCATGTTAAGTTTGTCTCTAAGACCTCATCTTCCAACAGTTTTGTCCTTTAATTTTTGCAAAACACGTCCCTTGTGTTTATCCTGAGTAGATGCTAGAATTTTGTATAAATTCTAGAACGTCAAATTTTATTTTCTGTTCAGAATTAGAACAGAACTTTTCATTACATATTTTTTCTGTAAGCCAGTATTTTTCAGCTGAGTTTAATTAAATTTGTCTGAGACTGTCAAGCAGAATGTTTTCTTCCAGTTTCACTTTTAACACTACTTTTATTCCTTTTCTGCATAAAATAAAATGCTTTTCAAAATGCAAAGGTGTTTTCAAACAGGTTGAAAACGCTTTGCTTTAAAAATGCACTAATTACAACTGTTTCTACCCAATCAAAATTCTTCAGTTTAATTCTTTCCCAGAACACTCAGCAAAGTATGGGCAAATTCAGTATATTCCGCATAGAAACAGACTTTCCGTATTGAAAAAGTTCTGACTGAAAAATATTCAAGGACACCTTCATGGGGTTTCAAATGGTCAAGGCTTTGGTACAGACTTTTTTTACTTTTTATTCACAAGCATCAACAATGACACCAACCTACTAAGATCTGACAGGGATTTTTAGATCAGATGTTCCCAAATGATCCTCATCACATCACAACCCAGACAACTCTTTCAGTTCGTGTATATACAGTTAATACTTAGATAGTATTTACTGCATTTTTAGCTTCCTAAATGTAATTCAGGAGCTGATTCTGCACTATGCCACGTGTACCACCATCAAGTTTTTCATGGACTATCTTCAACTGCTGCTTCAACTAATCTGCGCTCCTGAAAAGGTAATGATAGATTCGACTTCAAAAAAAAAAAAAAAAAGTAGATACAGTCAGTCAAGGTACTTTCCTATATGACTAAGAAGCTCAGAACAGATCAGATTGGAAGCATAAGCGTATTGATAATGCTCCTTTGAGATATAGTACATATAGTACATTGCAGTCCTTTAGAAGATGCAATTGAAGCTTCACTTGAAATAAAAAGTAGGCTTTGAGAATTATCATTTTATGCCAAAATAATCAAAGCACTAGGCACATTTCAAAAGCCAAAAGTTTCATTTCTGTTTAATAAATGGCTGCTTTCAGAGCATTTTCTTAGTTATCACGTAAATCAGAGCTCTAATAAACAGAACTAGTTCTCCCCATGCACTGTCAGCTTCATTAAAAGTGAACAAAGTGTTTAATTATTTTTCTCTAGAGACTGCAGAATTTTACTGTTCAAAGATGCTGATGACCTTGGTTTGAAGTGTGGTTGCCAACCATCGACCTTTTAGAGGAAGCGTTTAACATTTTGAATTATAATATATTTTAGCAGCTAGCTTGACAGCCAGCCAACTGGGATGTAAATGGGCTGCTCTGAACTCCAACAAATGGTCTACTTTTGAACACTAAATATTTGGGAAAATAGCCTGCTTCTATCTGAGCAGAACATGCAGGAGACACTTTTCTGATAAGGGATTTTCTTCATGACGTGCACAAGTACAAAGATTTTTATTAAAAACACCAAAGAAGAACTGAGTTCCTTTCCAAGGGGAAATGTCAGGCCACAGGGCTCTAGCTAGTTTTTCACGGATGCCAAAGTACTGTGCAAAGTACTTTTATGAACATCCAAATTCCACTTGCAGCTGTAATAATATCATTCATGAATTTGATTCATGAAAAGAGACTCCTGCTAGGGGCTAGAAAGCACCCTTGGTATCGGATGTTTCCACTGACAGATGAGAAAGCTCTGCTGTGGGTGAAGTATGGGACCTTACCTCAGTGTCGAATTGGTTAATGTTTCTAACTTAAAGCACCCAGAGAGCCCCTCCTGCACGCAGCCATTCAGGTACTTAAAATCAGGCACGGGACTTTGTCTTTTCAGTTATTGAGTGACCCATTCTTCCATATTTTCTCTCCTGCTCTGAGAAAGGAGAGTGTTGGATCCCACCTGGATGGTGTCGAATTTGAATCCCAAGCTACAAACAACCTAGTAAACTCAGAAAAGGATGGGGAAATTACAATAGCTAACTTTGTGTGTTCACAGCACGGTGAATATGCGAATTTCTGCCCTTTTTAATTGAATAACCACTACAACCCCTAGCAGGGACATTTGTACACATTCACCATACTGGCTGCTCTGGACTTAAAAGAACCAACCTACAAACACCGTAACTAGAAATCCGTGATTTGACCTCCTATCACCATAGGGCCTGTAGGACTTAGGGATTCTAGAAATGTAAAAAATCATTTCAGGTATCACTCTAAGAAGTAAACTTGTTATTTTTCCTTACAAAGTCAGCCCTGAAAATACAGATTGTACAAGCTAACCACTAAGCTTGAAAGCAACGCGCAAGAGATGCTGCTTTTTCAGAAGGAAAGTTCTGCTGTGGAACTCACTGATCTATGTACATGGGCACAACTTTTGATTTCTTCTAATTCAGGGAGATATTCTAAACAACATAACTGCCAGATTTCACTGTAAACCTTATGCCGGCCCAGTCCATAATGACAAGATCACAGTAGACAGGAATCTGTTCGATTATAGGGAACCAGAAGCAGGAAAAAATTATGTCACAGTTTTCCTCCAAAACCTTAAGTGGGGAGAAATAGCACTCCTGGCACCCTGATAGCATTCCTTCACTCAAATTACAGCATTTTACCATTCAGTCTTCTTATCAACTAGCTTCAGATGCCACCACCAATTTCCTGTAAATAGCTTGTGGGTTGGACCCTCCACTGAGAGACTCTCTCAAGCTTTTGCTGAGGACAGCACAGTCTGCTGATCAAACAGATCTCTCCATCTCGAGCTTCTGTGATGTAAAATCCCATTTCACAGCTATTTTCAACAATTTCAGCATGCTAAGAATGTCTCAACTGGACTAGAGACCCATTTATTGTTAGAGCAGAGGGTTCCCCTCTAAGATGGATGGAAGTAGGATCTAGAAACAAGTCTCGAAAGTCCCACTTGCAAAATATTAAGCATTGCTTTGTTTTTGCCAAGACCAGTCACCACCAACACATGTGCCTCCTCCTCCTGTTCACACCAGTCAGCTATTATCAGGTGGAGGAACTGCCACTGCAAATCCACACAGGCCAAGCAACAGGCTCAAGGATCTTTCATAACAATTTCAATTTTTTTTTTATTATTTTTTTTTTAATTCTGGAACATGCCTGAGTGTTAAAGGCAAGGTTTGTAGTCCTCAACAATGTACATTTGTGATACGCTACCATCATCTTCATTTTGCAATAGCAAAGTCTTTCTGCAGCATTTTAGGTTAATACCTTAGTTTCTGTGAAAAAGAATGTTTTAGTATTCAGTAAAGGGAAGGAGGCAAAGAAGAAAGGTGAGACGTTTGGGAAGGAAACCTACTAAATCCTTTCAGAAAAAAACCAGAACATCTCTACCAGTCCCTTTCCAGAATCTGCCTGGGGATAATAAAATCCTACATGTGAGGGCATGGATGCATCTAAAAATAGAAATTGGCCAAGTTAGCTGATTCCTGGACTTGTTTATATCACATCAGGTAACTTTAAATCTCACCTATGAATTATGACCCAGGACCTATTTTGAGCCCCTGACCACTTATAGTAGCACAAGAGCAAATCAGTCAAGAGCATCAACCACCACCCAAGCTGAAGGAACCGCACAGTCCAATTTTACATTGTCTTTGGCAAAAATAAAGGCGCTGTATAGATATTTCATTTGGAGAGTCAGAAATGTGGTAACAAAATGTAGCATTCTAAAAGTTACAATACAAGATTTTATTATTTTTTTCACTTTCTTGAGCAGACCTCCAGCCACCATCTTTCCTGCCTTCAGGCCTTCCCCCCAAAAACAAGAATTAAAGTGAAGGAATCAAACCAGATTTATTTTAACACTCATTTGGATCCAGAATTACTCCAACATATGGAACACCGCTGACTAGCACTCCGCCAGCGCTGGCACCGGTTCACAGCTGTACACGGGTGGGCATCAGCTGCGCCGGCAGCACCAGGGTGGGACTCCGTGGGTACAAACTGGTACCTGGACGGACCAAACGCTGAAGTCGGGAACCGAAGGGCACGCAGGCACAGAGCTTCCTTCTTGCTGCTAGGGCCAGCTGCTGCCGAGGGGTCAGGCTCAAAAAGGTGGGTAGGGCATGAAGAAACAAATGAGAAACTTGTGCTAGAAAATGGAGCCACAGCTTGTGATCAAGGAGCACCACAAGGCCACAGGGAATCGAGCACCTAAAAGCTCTGTGCCCGCTTGCTGTGGGACAGCTACCTCGAGTATAAACATCTTTCCCCCTATAGACACTAACAGCTACCTTTTCCATGAAATGCTTAAATAAAATTATTCCACAAGATTGAACTTGTTGTAGAATCTGACTTCTTATTCTGTGTTGCTCCACAGGATTAATAGAAGTTACGGAAGAAGAGTTACAGGTTTGATTCAAATCAGTTTCCGGCTCTACGCAGACATTGCGGTCTGAATTTTTTGTGCTGCGGAGGAGCGCTACAGGGGTACTTCTTGAGTTTTGGTGTTTTTTTTTTTAACAGAAGTTTCCAAACTAAGATGTACAGAAAGGGGAGGGGAACAAAACAGCTATGAAACTTGCTGTAACAAGTTATAGAAATTAGTTGCGTATATCAGAATTATGTCTACATGTACTATTAATGTTACTAGGTTACGCCAGATAGTAAAGATAACTCTCATGATTTCTCTTCACATGGACAATAACTCAAAATGAAGCCTCAGTCATGGTAAAGTACTCCTTTGCAAGCTATCAAACAACAAGCACAAAAGCCCATAGTCTACACACGGGAAATGAAGTCTTTGTGAAAATAATTTATGTTTTTAATTGCATCCTGGACAACCTTCTGAAAACATTCTTTCAGGGTTTGGAATCAAAAGGTCACCTCAGTGCTCTCCATTTAGCTAAGTAGCAGCTTGTTACCCAGTTGTCTGTGTGCACGCACTTAGCTTGCAATTCAACTGATTAAGTAGTATTTGAGCTATATTGTCCCTGGACTTACTGAAGTTGTCTAAAAAAAATGTTAAAAATAAGCCTTTATTGTAATCAGAAGAGGACTGCATACAAGGAGCTATTTAACAAGAAGTTAAAAAATTTAACAAAAAGTTCAATAGCTGGAGTCAATAATCACGAAGAACTACAAAGAACTGCTTTAAAACCAGAGAACAAAACCAGAACATGCAGTTATTTTGCTGCCTTGCATGAAGGTGATGGTAACAGGCCATTTTAAAATGTGTTCAGTGAGCTCATGGGGACTGAGACAGACACCACTGAAGCTCCAAAGGAACTGAGATTTAAATAAAACTGATTCTGAATACAATCAAAGCACTCATGATAAACGTGCATCTTAAAGTCTGAGTTGTCTTGGACAGATTTAAAGCACTGGAATTGATAGTAACAAATCCCCTGAAAAAACATTCATGGAAACTCTCCCTCAGCAGCTGAATACAGAGGCATTTCTTCTCAAGGTAAACAGAAACACTGCGAACAAAAAAACCCACCACTACTTGGAGTGGTCTCTAAGTCCAGTCTTCTCTACATCCCTCAAGCGACAGCTCCTTTTCCTGAGCTCCTGTGCAAAGGGAAAAGGTACTTCGCAAATGAGAATTAATATAAAGAATGCATTCAATTGACTAGGCAGCAGTGAGACTGCTCTTTTTCTTGATGTTGACTTAAAATACAAATAAATTGGCAAAGCATCTGAATGGTTTCTTAGTTTTGTCTATGAAAATCTTGTTTCAGCCTTGACTGGGACTAGTGCTTGTCGGCTTTGCAGCCACAAATTCAAGGACCGAAGAAACAAGAGTGTGGGCGCATTTCCTTCACAGGAGGCAAGCGTTTTTTGGCAATAGGTTTGCTTGCTGCAGTCCGGTCCTGTGGCTTTGGGAGGGGACTGTGTGCCTTGGGAGGTTAAAGATCTTTTCAGATGAACCAGGAAGGAGGAGAGAGGGTCAAAACTGGATTGAGACACAACCCTGAAAACCTTTTTTTTTTTTTTTAATGGAAATTATCCATTTTCTTTATTAAAGAATTGCTTTCAAACTCCCTTTCTCAAATATATATATATATGAAATCCAGGTAGGTAAGAAAGAGTAAGTGCAATATCTTGTTCCCCTCTACTCAAGGCAAGTAACTGATAATGAGGAAGATTAAACACTACCGTACCAAGCTATAGTAGTACATTTAAGAACTTTAATAATTGAGTAAATTAATGTTATAGGTATTTCAACAATGTATGTCGATATAAGCCACAGTGGTTTGAATATCTTTGTCTAGGACATTCTAAATGCGTTTTGAGGTTTTTGCGAGTTAAGTATTCTCAACAACAGACTGATGGATCGAGCTGTTGCCCTGTTGAGTAATACACAGTACTCTTCTGTCTGAGGAGTCCTGGCACAACCAACGTGTCTGTCTGTGTGTGTCTGCGTCTACAGACCGACAGCTTCAGGCTGTTCTTTTCACTTCGGCGGAAAACTGACCCCAAGAACTATTAGAGCTCTTTTATGAGCCATCACTCTCAGCACTTTTAAGCAGCATGTTAAGGAAACATGTAGCCTGAAGATTATTACAATAGCTTTATTTTTCTTCCCACTTGAATTAATGGGAAAAAAAAGCAGCATCTAAATCCCCTATATCCAAAGTATTGCCAATATTTCAATATGTAGAGAAACGATGTTTCTGGCCTGAAGTCATAAAAACCAAAATGTCCCTGAGGACAAACGCTTTTAGTCGAGTTATAAATCTTTCAACACAACAGCTCATTATGGGAAAACAGAAATACCCTTTCATTAAAATAACATTTTAATGCATGAAATATTGAAATAGGGGAGTAAAATCTGGCTACATCATTCTCAGTAAGCAAAACAGTGGGCACTGAAAATTACAAGTAGTACGTTCTGTTCAATTTCTGTCATACCAGGCAGCATATCTTTCAGCAAGTGGCTCTGGTGGAGAAGAAAAATTTTTTTTCTGTAATGGCACAAAGGTAAATGAAAAATTTGTGCATGTTAAATACTATCCTAAAAAGAAAGAAAATCTGTGCAATTGTGCATGTTTTAAGACTAGAGCTTCTGGCATAAAACGCAGAGCCTCAGTCAATGTAAACCCATAGTAAAACAACAAAGTATTCTTAATTCATCTACCACTATAGTGTCAAAAATATCAACTGATTTGTAACACGTAGAAAGCACTGAATAAAGAAAGGTGCCAAAGGTTGCAGATTACTCAGATTGATCGTGATTATTATCTTGAGATAATATTCAAAGAAACAAGACAAGTGTCATTCTGAAAATAAACAGGTAGGCTTCCGGCTATTCCGGTGGCAAATTCATTACATGCACTAATGCCACTTGGTGAATTCTGTGTGTACACAGCAACAAGACAAACAAACACATTTTAGTCTATCTTTTATATGAAGAATTTAATTATCTATACATGTAACTAATTTTAAAGGCTGTATTACAGTTGTTAAAGCTGCAGGTTTTTATATATTTATATAATTTACATTCATATTGATGAAATACTGAAGTGCAATTGAATAAGGAGCTTCACTTGTCCTTTGCACCGCATGACGGGTCAGAAGGAGTGCAATGGGGTAGGATTAGAAATGCTACAACACTGCTAGCATGAAATTTAGGAATAAATGAAATACATAAACCAGTACATAACTAAATGGTAAAGTAATTAGTAGAAGGGCTATATTGTGCTTGAGGCATTGGGAAGAGAGGGTTTCTGCACTGACAGCACCAGGCATTTCATCAAGAGCTTGTAACTAATGCTGGAAAGACAAACATGGCTTAGCTACAACACATCTACTACATAAACTTGACTGTAAGCTCCATTTAATATTAATTTGTATAAATTCCACAGTCTAGTTTAAAAAAATGTAAACACTGGAAATTAATTGCAGGGAGATATTTCTATACATTCTTTCTTGTCAGGAAAATTACTTGTTCAAAATGTGTTGTTCCATAGTCATAAGAAAGCAAAAATGAGACATCAAACTTCATGTAACCAAGATGAAAATAAAGAAGTTAATTCTCAAATCCCACATGAATGTAGCATTCTATTGATTTCTGGTACGAAAATGCAAAAACTGAAACATCTGAGACAAATACAAACCAGGGTGTTTTCTAACTGTATGCAGCTACAAGTAATGTGCAAAATAAAAATTAACATAACTGGGATAACAACATTATGCAAGGTTAATATCTCTTGCATTGGAAAGAAGTTAATTTCTTCTCTCCACAATGTATTACACACTCAACAAGGAACACCTGATACATACAGTACAATAACTACAACAAAATACCTCATCTGTAATTGGGCACATTTAAAGTTCCTTAAACTGATTTAACTCCTTCTGTTCTTTTGTAATTAAAAAAAAAGAAAAGAAGAAAAAAAAAAAAAGAAGACATATTGACAACACTGGACAAGTGAACAATAAAAAAGAAATATACATAAAGTCTCAAATTTATGGACATTTGGAACAATTTTAATAGCACATGCAGCATTCCTTGATAGTGGGTCTTTTTGCACAAACAAAATTGCAATGAAGAAATTTAATTTATACTTTTCCTTTAAAAGGCTAGAATACATATTTTAAAATAACTTTAAAACTACTGAAAGCACCTGTGCAAAGGTGGAAAAATTAGTTTGGTAACTATGAAAGCCACAAAAGGACCCACTATCCTCTGATTTTTTTGTGTTTTTTTTTGTTTCATTTTAATTTTGCATCTATATCTGTAGGTAATTAACTCAAACATTGCGATTACATGCAACTAATGTAAAATGAGGTAAACTGCTCTGCAGTGTGTTCTTCTACTCAGAAGGCAGTAGATGATCATGCTGGAAGCCACATGATCAAGGCTGCATCTCCCATCATCCCTCTGGGCAGTGATATGGGATAGTGGGTCTCTTTGAGGACTTTCAAGCCTGAGTGGGGGATGGACAACATATGATTCCTAGAAAAAGGAGGAAAACAACACATAAGCAAAACAAAACAATGAGCAAATTCAAGCTAGGAAAATGAGTCAGGCATGTAAACAGCATGGTGCAAAAATGATAAAGGGTAACATGCTACAAAGGGGATGGGAACTAAAAATAAAACAAACATAAAATAAGGTTTGCACTACAGAAGGTCTTCAAAGAGACTTTGACAAGTGCAGCAGTGGTGAAGCTTTGAGTTCTGCAATCCACAGCAGAATCACAGCAATGCTGCATGTTTCATCTTAAAGTACTACACAAATAATCACAGCACGGCAGCAGAGAGGGTCACTTACATTGCTGGCTTGGGTCCATGTCTGTTGTCAGCTTCACATAGTTGGATGGAAAGAGACCCACTTGTCCATTCACCTCCCCTTTCCACCAGTCTGGGTCTTCCTTGTTAAGGACGTTTATAATCTGGCCTTTATTGAATGCTAGCTCATCGTCATTCTGTGCAGTGTAGTCATACATGCCAATTACTTGGCACACTGTAAGATAAAGGAAGAGGTCTATCGCACTGGTAACGTTTCAGCAAAACATAAGCTATGCATAAACCAGCTACGAACACTACAGATGCCACAGCACAGTTCCAAGACACTACACTGATGTGAACCAGTCCTGCCACAGCCCTGTGCCCTGTACTGGCGCTTAGCTGAGCCCTCAACAGATTGGCTCAAAGTCATTTAAAAAACCCAAAGAGTTTCCCAGCAGCCTTGCGCTCTCAGACAGCTTACTGAGGGGTCATGTTTAATCTAGGGAGGGCAGAGCACAGCCGTGCAAACTGAGAACAGTGCAGCCTGCCTGGAGCTTGTACCCAAGATATTTTTGTTTGGAAGTGCTCAAACAGTCGGAGAAGATTGGAAAAATTTAAAAAGTCAAACACTGCAAGGATGTTGGCTTTCTATTGACACGTCTCTTTCACTTTATAGATAAATTTTGTGCTCGCAAAAGCACACATTTGTTCTACTTTTATAAAAATAGCATTTTGCACACTCACCAACCTGTTCTGAAAAGTATCCTTCCCAACAGAACTGGTCAATGGACAGAAAACTCTGGGAAACTTTTAAGTTCCACTACCTGTAGCCTGAAAAAGGCACTCTTTTCTAATTAGCACTGGACAGGCTCAACACAGCTCTCTAATTCAAGAGAAAGCCAATGGTGGTATCCTCGTACTACCACTGACGCATTAGGAACATGAAGATCTTGGAAAGGATGAGAAAAAGAAAAGGCATTCTCGGTCATTTAGGCTGCCCTCCTGGCATTGCAGGACTGCTTCCAGTAGCCCGTATTCTGTTTCCTGACTGTGAAACTCATAAAATCTGACTGGTTCTCAGGATACAGCAGTTTCTGGTCAATTATAACAGAGCAGTTTCTTAATTCTCTAAAGCAGCAGGACGGTTGATTTAGATATATAATTTCCTCTATTTCTCTGATGTTTTCTATATGCCAACTCACAGGGCTTCTGGTATTTTGCCTTAAGACAGACGACTTCTATCTAATTGGCCTTGCTGTCAGATTCTCTCTGTTATATTCAGCCTAAAATTTTCTTGTATTTTCATTCTTGTACTCAGCCAGCAATGTATTTAAACTTGTCAAATAGCTCCTCTCTCGTTTTGGAATTTGTATTTTTGAAATTATTCAACTCCTTTAAGCTAATACTTTTGGCTGTTCACAAATATTATAATCAAATAAACTCCACATTTAACAAGACCTCTGCATATATATCAATATTTAGCTTTGTTACTTACAAAAGCGAAAAAAAGAGAAAATATAATAAACAGAAATAAAAATAAGTGGGCACTCACTGCCATTTGTCACACCTAACACATCAACTAACCAAAGTGCACATTTTCCTGGCATACTGGAGATAACCCGGCCTTTCTAAAGAAACGTGTATTATGGTGTACACGTTTTAGGTAGTTTTTTTGCTAACAGCAGTTCAAATGTGTGAACAGCATTGATGTTCACATTTCACTTTAAAGACCTGTGAAACTGTTTTACAGCATTCTTCTTACAGGTTTACAGGTTATTACTAACATTAAGAATGATAAGAAGTTTAAGCTAGACCATACCTGAATACAGTATGTACATTTACAGATTTTTAACCCATTGTGGAGTTAATTTCCTTCAAGAATTTTTCATTCAGATCATTCTCTTCTACTTCCAAGAACTTTATGAAATTGGGTGCTGTCCAGAAGTATCATCAGAATATCTAAATAGGCCAATGGGATCCCAAGAATCACCATAAACTTGGGGGGGTAATTTAAGAGAATTCTTGAAGAGACAGGACTCCTCAACTGAACCTGAAGCAGCAACCTCATCTCA
>VZTL01048535.1:0-41653 GCA_013400535.1 Scopus umbretta
TTTATTTAACATAATTTGTACTGCAGTAATTACTAGATCCTTCCATTGAAATATGTAAATAAATATGAAGTATGTCTGGAGGATTATCAAGAGGTCTGACATCTAATTCTCCATTAAAAGGAAGTTTATAGTGACCCAGTGTGGTTTTCACCCCTGTGCTCCAGCTATATGATTATACACAACCCAGGATCAATACCTGGAAAACTTTATGCCTTTTATGATTTTAATTTTGTACTGTGAAAGACATACTGAAGGGTCCAGAACTGCCTGCATTTGGAATCAGTTAGTCAAAACCCCTTGCTGTTTCCTGCTTCATAAACCAGAGTCCCATACTTCTAAACAGTGAAGAATAAATATGAATACACAACACTCAAGACTAAAAAGCATAAAAGTAACATAGAAACCTAAAAGCACTTGAAAAATTACCAAACATTATGTGTTTTGATAATGAGTTATGCTAAGCTCCATTTCAGACAGAACTGTGTCGATGGGTACATTAGCCTGTGTTGTGTTGTGAGAGCAGTATCCAGTGAGAAAGGATTCCTGGAAGGATGGGTTACAGCTCTCCCCACAGCTCAGTGCTCACACCCCTGTTGCACACTGGTAATGCTTAACGGAGTACAAAGAGTCTGGGTTTCCATGTGGGCTGTGAATGTTATCAGAACTTCCTTCTCCCCCAGTGTTTATTTTCTTCTGTCATGATACATTCACTGGTATACAATACCTTGGGCTGACCTGTAAGTGAGAAACAGTGCCTTACATTGGGCGGATCAATAAAAACAAGTTTGACAAAGAAACCACCAAGCAATCTCATTACAAACTATTGCTGGCAGTTTCAACGATGGTGGTAAAGTCAGAGGCGACAGATTTAGACAACAGGGTCAGGCTTTCATCAGCAAACTCTGATCAAGTGTCTGAAGGTCCCAGATAACCTTCTTGATAGCTGAGCAACAAGAACAATATGTAAATGAAGCTTTCATCATGCAGTGAAATTAGAATAAGCAAAAATTAAAACAACTTAGATGTATTGGTGAACACAACTCATCAAAATCTTTCCTAAAGAAACCTTTGCATGTAAGAGAGAGCATCTTTCTACCTGTGTAAAGATTTCCAGGGCTGATTTACATTTACACTGAGACTTCCTTGTACTGCTTTGTCAGGGAAAAACAGCCTGTGCATTTACATAGCAAGGAGAGTAAGAAGGCATAGTAAAAATAAGATTTGCAACTCTGATGCTTGTTTCTAGAAAAAAACCCTATATATTATAGTTGCACTCCCAAGTATGTTTCTGAGACCTCTTCAGTGAACCCGAGTTCAGTGAACAGCTCAGGTTGGACCCATCTGCAACCTACCCTGTTGCCTGGGTTCCTACCTGCTCTTCGAGCATCTCAACAGCTTCTCAGACTGTCCTGCTGCTCTTTTCCAAACATACTAAAAGCTCCTCAAACATTATTTTAGACAGTGAATAATCAAGAAAAACGTGCAATATCTAAAATTGGCCAAGGATAGCACATGTAATTGTCTTTGCTTGCAGCTCATATTTAGCTTCTCTGTACCTCAGAGATTTTCAATCAAGCTAGAAAACTTTAAAACTAGTTTCAGATTGAGCACAGTTTTCTTTAAGAGAAAACAGACAACCCTCACCCCTCACAAACCCCTGTCCAAAGATCACCTACACCAAAGCAAGCAAATAACACTCTCTCAAGATCTAACCCCTTATACATGTATTTAAACTTGAACTGAACTGTATGGTTACATGTAGCTCCACTAGGTTATCCATTAATATCAGATGCTTTTCACAACATGCTAGCCAAACTAGCAGCAATTTTTGGGTCATAGTTGAGGCACAGAGAATGATTCTATAAAAATGGCACTCTTTTTGGATCCCTTTTTTCAATTGTTTTTGCAAAAACTGCTGTTTATTTTAAGTTCTATGCTTAAATTTAGTTTATTTCAACAGGATAAATATAGAAGATAACATTATCAGGATCCTTATGGGGCAAGTCCTTTATGACTAAACCTCATAACAGATAGGTTTCTAAGCCACCGTGCTAAGACTGAATATGACAAATATAGGAACAGGTATAGGAGAGGTAGCTACACACAATATATGTATTGCATATCACTGCATATGACTGATACTAATGCTTGTGGCCTGCTAACAGAACTTATTTGCAGTGTAATAAAATTGTTTTTCACTTTAATGAGAAAAAAAAGCTGCAGTCAATCAGCTGTGCCACCACACATAAAGGAAGGTGGTGAAAGGTTGAAGTTTATTATATGTGGAGTGCCTTCAGAAGCACACAATTTGTCGCCTTGGTTCATTTTGGCAGCATTCTCATGATAGCAATCCACAGTTTATTTCATATGCTATATGTCTTTATTCCTCTCAGATCGTGCACTCTGAAATTTCTCTCCCTTCTGTTATCAGGTAAAAGATATTTGTCTTAGCCCAGCCCTTTGGCCTAAAGAAGACCCTTTTCTTTCCAGCAGGAAGTTTAAGAACTGAATTCATACAAGGAATTTCAAAAACATCTCTCAAAAAGATGAAACCCACTCAGGGTACATTATTGGAAATAATTCATCATTCCACCTCTTGTATACAATCAATAACACTAAAAGACTGTCTTGTCATCTTATCAGGCTACATAGGTTTTAGCAGTTCCTTTATTAAGCCTGGAAAAGAAAGCAAGGAGAGAGGGATTCTTTGAACATCCAAACACAGTGTCACACTGAGTGTGATCCTGACACTGCCCAGGGAACCTGCTATCCTTTGTTTACAGATGGATCTGTGATAACCCGACAGCTCAGATGGAAGGTCAACCCAGAGGACAAGCAGGGGGTTCTTTTCCATCATCCCTGAATCCTGGAAGTGGCGTGTTTGACCACCCTCGGTATCCGGGCTCTCTGTTAAATTCTACTTTTCCTGCTGACAGAAGTATGTGGAATGTGATCAGGAGATATTTGGGCAATTTGTCTTCTATTACAAGTGGGAGGGAGAGGAAAGGGTGAATAAACTCCCTATCTGGAGGGAATTTTATATCTGTGGAGAAAATAATACAGCCATGAAACTTTACAGGTTTTTGACTGTCGAGCTCGTTATCGTGCAAGAATGTTTTGAATATCGATGTGTTTCCACACTAGCAGGTGTAAACAATCATTAATACCACATTTGATATCACAACTGCACTAGAGGCAATGAATGTTACCCCATTGACTTCAGCACGTCCATGCCAACATTTCATCCTCAGTTCCTGAGTCCATGGGTGTAACTGCAAACCAGAATGGGTTTGCTGTTCCCTATTCATGAAAACACAACTTGAGCAACAGGCTAGAAATTGCACCGCAGCCTTACCAGCTTTCGTAAAACCTTACTGTCCTCCATAGCAAGGTCACCAGAGAAGCACTCACTTCTGGTAGAACAATATTTCCTCTTGGTTATCCTGATTGATCCTTCAGATGACAGTGACATAACCAGTTGCCTCAGAGGACGGTACAAAAGCTTCTCCATCAGCAATTAGTGAATAATTTGCCTTGATTTGCCTACAAAACTTTGTTCTGCTTTCCAGTACCTAGAAAGTGACTTTTAGTTTCTTGTATAAACTTTGGGGCTTGCAACCTTGCTGGAATCCTAGGTCCACTAATAATCCTTAGCTATTATTGAATTTTCTGAAGAATTTTACCCTTTCCTTAGTCTAGACTCCAAATATATTTTATGGCTATAAGCTGCCCAGGCCGCTTACCTGTTCCATAAATGAATGATTGCTTTTATTGCTTCTAAATTGTTAGCTAATCAATGCTTTAACGTGACACAGGAAAAAAACAAAATGTCAGTTTGTTTTGAGCCTCCTACTTATTAACTTTCAACTTATTCACTCTTTGACATTTATCTGAAAACATTTTTTATGGTTGACTTTGGCACACATCTAAAGCATACTGTCTATGATCACACCATCTTGTCCAACTACCAACAAACACTCACTTGACATAGTTTTATCAGGTCACCATTGGTTTAAGGTTTGTTTTCTTTTCCCTTTACCACATTTAATCTGTCCTAGAAGCAACTTTTCCTTCAGGCTTGTTCTTTATTTCTTTCTGTGCCCAGAGAAGTAGCTGCTAAAATAAGTAATCAGCAAGGGAAAGAATTACAGCTTGAAACGTAGTGTGGATAACAAAGCCATAGGTTAATGCATTAAGAGAGGTTTGTTAGCAGCACAGAAATTTCATTTCTAGCATGTTACTATCAACATTTTTATGCATGTAATAGTTTACAGAGAAGTGTTGATGAAAAACTAAACTTCTGGACAAAATCTAGGTAGGAAATTTATCATATATGTTTGTGTGAAGGAGGGAATTCAGCTAAGGACAATATATTTTATTGGTTACAATCATATAGTTAAGTTTACTTTTGACATAAGGAAAGGGCAACAGATTTATCTATTCTTTCATGTTCAGATGATTTTAAATTAAAGAAACAACAATACTCCCCAAACTTTCCTTCTCAAACAAATTAGAATCAAGAATCAAGAAAGAAGATTTACTTTACTACATTGAGAGCTAAGGGATAGAGAAAAGTTTCAAGTTTATTTTCAGCAAGGATGAAAGTTCAGAGATTATATGAACGTCTTTGATAAGAAAAAGGAAAACATAAGTTGTAGTTGGGGAGCTGGGTGTTCCACCTCTGCAGTGGTTTGTTTCTCTTTTGTTTCAGATAATTTTTTCTGTGTTCGTAGATAGTGACATGTAATAGCAGATCTAGTATGATTGACCAAGGAATATACAATGAGGATAAAATAGTGTGAAAGTAATGTTGTCTTGATATTCATGTCCTTGGCAAACATTCTACTTGGCATTGTGCAAAAGCCTGTCCTTATTTGGTTGTTACTTAGGTGGCTTACTTGCTATACTTTTACTTTATGCAACTTGCTCTAGTTATGCAAAAAAATATTTATCACTAAAGGATAACTTGAGAAAAAAATTTTGAAAGCTACATTACTGTAAATGATACATGATATGAAAGGGTGAAGTTTTATCTGTGGAAATTCTAACTGAAACTTACGAAATAACAGTTCAAACTTATCACTGAAAATAAAGAGTAGTTGGTCAGCAAGGACAAGATTCGTCTTGCCTAACTTTTGGCATGTAAAGCAAAGTACAGATTATTGAAATGTAGTCTGCACAAGCATTGGAAAGAGAAAGTGACCTCTAAATGGCAATTTAGGCCTTGTTTTTTAGACAGCTATCTTAGAATACGGTGAATCTTCCATTGGAAGTATCTGTCTTTCTCTACTGAAAAATTCCAAATGACCTCTTAAACCAAATGTCTGTCTTTTAGATGGTAAAGATAAATGAGATTAACATTATTTCCAGTCTCTCACAAAAGCATGGTGCTCTCCAGCAAGTTCAAGGACAGTACAGCTATGCACCTTTGTCTCAGGCAGAGATCTGAAGAGTGCAGAATTTCCAAATTCAGACAGCCATTAGTTAGCTACATAGCCCACTAAGACACACCAAAGAGGCTCTTGTGAACAGTCTTTGAAGCTCATTTCTTTATTCCAAGATGTTCCAAGGTGATGTAGAGGGAAAGAAATTTGTTTGAAATGTCAGCCATTTGTTTATCTTGTTTACTTACTGCCTACATTTCTCAGTGTTTTGATCATCTCTGTGGGTTAGGGCACAGCAGGTTTTACTATAAATCTAATAAAGAACAAAAATAACACAATGGGCATAACTCTAGGACACAAACCTAAGTTCAAAATACCCAAGCCGTAGACAGTCAGTTGTCAAGAGAATTGCTCATTGTACTGGTCAATGCCACTGCACTGTCCTTCACTTCTGTGGCCTGTCTGGAGCTCTTCCTTTGAGCCAGTCTTCTACTGACAGAGGCATGTGAAGTGCTTGCACAGTTAGTCTCTGGTGATGGATCAAGATCACTGTACAAAACAATGATAAATGTGCTGTTATCCATCATCTTAGTAATATCCCATTCAACTCCAGTAATCACCTGCCAAGATGTATGTGGCACAGACAGCACTTTGAAAGGCAAAGTAATTTACTCAAGCAGTTGCTGTCCACCCATCATATCTCTACGTCTTCATAAAATATGAATTGATTGTGAACTGATTTTAATCTGTGGACCCTGGATATAATGCTAAAGTATCCTGATGAAACTTAATCCATTTCTTTTTAAAAGTTCTTCAAAACAATAGCTAATGGTTTGATTTGGGTAGAATTTCCCCATGCCTGAAGGAGGTTCATTGGGTTCAGCATAAAAACATACTAGTTCTTGAAAAGCGGGCAGCTAGAATGCAGTGCCAGTCATACAAAAGATAACTAAGCATAGCACATAACATTTTCCTGATCATTGTTTGCATTTTGTCTTAAGTCTAAATGACAAACATTTAATGCCTTGAGTTTCTGATTACTATTCCAGTCATAAGAAAGTATTTTATTGTGAGAAATCTTGGGAACCTACAAAAAGTTTTTTTAGGCACTAGATTTGATAGTGTTTCCTCTGATAAAATGTCATTGGCTTAACCTGTCTTTCTTCTATTTAATCACTTTCAGAGGCTCATTAGACCAGAAGGAAATAAGCTTTAAAATTCAAACCACATGTTCAAAGAACACAACAACAAAAAAATTACAGACTATGTCCTTAGTTTCAACATTGTATGGTATCTCAGTAATAAAAGACTTAAAAAGGTGTTAGAAATACCCTTTTCAAATGGTAAAATGCATACTATTTCAAGGCTATGGTTCCTATTAACCCATACATAATGGCAGTTTTCAAGGATGCTGCACAAGTGACTTCTTGCCTTTCAAGGACTTAGACTCCACTTCATTAACAATGAGGGTCTTTTAATTGTAATGTTTTGAAATTAATATAAATCCTACAATGACTTTCCACAATAAAAAAAATCATATATCATTCATCCTAAATAGGTACATGGGTGGGTAGATAGGCATAAAACTAATTTTAAAATTTGAGAGACATGAGTAAAACTTATATTACAGGGACACACAAGACCCGCCAATAAATGCATGAATAACCTTCCTTGTTGCAGGACTATACAGAAAACTCATAGAACACTGTTAAGAACTTAAAAGCAAAAATGTACAAAATTCAGAGGAACATTTAAACGAGTGCCCAGGTTTGAGCTCATGTCTAAGTCATGCAATTTTACAGATGTCTCCACTGTTTTGCAGGTCCTTTAATGTGTTTTTCCCTGGTTGTCCTTCATTTTTCTCATCTGTTATGGAACTGTAATGAACAACCATAAGGCACCTTGAGGTTACTTGATTATTAGAAAAAAGATCCTTAATACTTACCTGACTGCCAGAGAGCTCAGGAAGGCACTTGGGCACCATCATATATGTTCTATTTCCTTACATGCTGAGAAGACACCACAATAGTAGAAGACACTAGAACTGCCTGATTTCCAAGTCTTCTTTTGGTCTTCACTGTTCTGCTCTTCTTACCTCTTTTTTCCCTCTCCCTTTGACATGAACCACCCTTTAAAATTTTATCTTCACTTAATATCTAGAGGAAGTGGAATTTTCTTTTAGATGTCCATTAACTATTAGAGAAGGTCCCTTTGGATATGCCTAACTTGTGAATTCATTTCTTATCTGTGAAAAGACCTGGCAAAACAGCAACCAAAGTGATGTCTAAGATGAATGAGACATTAATCCTGCCAGTTTCTAGGTTTTTGTTTTTTTTAAATTTAGACACTATAAGGTGTCAGTGTTTTTATGTAAATTACTAATTACAAAGACCAGCCTTAAATGAGTTCATGCTTAGACTACTGGGGGTGAGGGAGGATCACACTGAGTTTTGATATATTGATTTTTACCATGAAGGCCTAGATTACTGCTCTTCCTAAATCCTTTTAACAGAAACAAAGATAATGATGTTAATTTATTTGTTCTGAGTAGTCAGAGGAAAAAAAAAGCAAAGCTTTGATAGTTGTTGCAATTATGAAAAGAAGTTAAAGCTATAAGTCAAACATTTCTTTTGTTTTCAGCTATAAAAAGAAAATCAGCCTCCAGCAGATCATATCCTCAGTCACTGTTCCCCATTCCTTGGAAAGAGTTCGTACTCTTTTCCAAGCGTCTCTCAGCCAGTTTTCCTCAGCACCTACTCACACAGTCTGACTTTACACCCTTTCTCTGCATTGCCTTCTTTTGCTTTTCTTTGTCAGACTTACAAGTCTATTCTAAACAATATATTGTTGCAGAGCTCGTTCGCCTACGGTGTGTTCATTGGATGGTGACTGCTGTCTGCATTTTAGGTTGAAGATGCTACTGTTTCATGAGACCTTCTGTAGGATCTTTCAGCTGATTTAAGTGGGAAAGACTGATCAGCCTGCGTGTAACACTTCCTTTGTTGGGCAGTCTTCTGAACCCTGAAGATTTTACAGTTAAGACAACAGAAAAAGGCTTTATGAAAAATAAAAACCAAAACATAAGAGATATGGGCAGATAGAGCAATGTCAGTAACAGATTCACTGTGTTGGTTTTATTCAGTTAAAAAAATTAGAATCTCTGCACACATGTATATGTTCATGTCTGTGACTACATGTGTAGACAAGTATTAACCTTTTCCTATTTTCCAAATAGGTATTCATATAGACATTTTCAGCTGGCAATTTCAACAATATGGCATTTTGCAGCATGATTTAACCCATGAGACGAATGCTCAGAATATTTCTCAACAATGACTTTGCTTTAAAAGACCATTAGCTGAAAACAAAAAATGATCCACTCAGCTATAGTCCTAATGTGCTCTACTGAAAATATTACTTCTTCAGTAAAGCTTCAAGACAGGATTTAGAAAGGTGAGACAGGATGCAGGCTACTTAGCAGGATACATCACTGCTGTGTTCTCTAGGGCAGGCATCATTTCACGTACAAGGCAAAATGTCAATAGAAACATGTTACTATGCCACATTACAGAGGAGATCTAAGAGTTTTAGTGCCCCAGAATGTTTGGTATTCCTTTTAAGCCTGCAGCTCCAAAAAATGTTCTAAATCCCTCGTGTTTATTTGAATAGATGTTGGCAGGATAATTAAATGCTCCCTTCAAACATCCTGTTGGAAATATTAAACAGTAATTACCTTACTCAACTTGTTGCTTTTGTGAGAAGGGGAGCCACCTGACTGCCAGCTTTCGTTTACCCTGACACAGATGCAAAGGCTCTGCTGCCTTTCTGATCTGTTCACAGACTTTCTTCCCATGAGAAAGTAAGCATTGATTGAAACAGAGTATTTTCTCCCAACTGGAACACACAACTGCTGCTTGTTTCAGAAAGATGTCGACTAATTTGAGCAACCTCTCCAAAGGACTCTCCAAACAGAAATGTCTTTCATAAGTTTCCGGGTCAGCAGCCCTTCGTAACCCAGGATGACTATTCCAGTCCTGGAGGCACTGAAATAGTTCCATATAAATAGAAGCATCTTCTGTATCACATTGTTGCCTCAAGCACAGCATTCAACACCTCCTTGCACATTAAAATATCTCTCTATGACACAACTTTACACAAAAGAGTGTCTTTGCCCATATGGTGTCTCTTTGATTTGTTGATTTTCTTTACTCTGAAACTCTCATTTACTGAAACATTTATATGTTCTTGTAGGCTGAAGTTTTAAATGGTCAGCACGAATAATGCATGCAGAAGCTTTCTTCTCTTCTACTCTTCTTGAATGTCAGCAGATGCTGAAGTCCTCTAGTGCTTCATCAAGGTTTTCAATCTTGTGGAGCTATTTGTAAAGGAAAAACAGCATCAACAACTTTTTCCTTTCCTTGCCTTGCTTTTCCTTTCCTTGCCTTGCCTTGCCTTTCTTGCCTCACCTCACCTTTTTCCTTGCCTTGCCTTGCCTTGCCTTCGCCTTGCCTTTAGCCTTGCCTTGCCTTTCACCTTGCCTTTCCCTCTTTCCCCATGTAAACAAATACAGACTGATTCTACTTCATTAGTAATACTTTCCCTTAAGGATTTGGGTCTAGTCCAATGTTTTTGGATGTCAGTATAATTCTTTACAGTGACTTCTATGGACTTTTGACATGCTGCATGCATTATTTGCTGTTCCAAAAATAGTTAATAAGTATACATGGCTGCTGTGGTTTGGAAAAATGGCAGACAAGATGGGTGGGAAAGAGGTTCTGCATTTTTAAATCAAGATAACTGCAATTAATCAACCCAACATTTCTGTCATTCTTCTAGTCTCCTTTTCTCTCTCACCTTCCTTTGCATCTAACTTGCTAGACAGAGTAGGACCCAATGGAAATCAAAGGGAATTTTGCCATTTTCTTCAGTATTAAATCTGATGTTCATTCATCATCTAAATGTAAGAGTTGTAATCAGTTTATAAAACAATATGTAAATTGCTTATGGTTCATGAGAAATATTATTAATATGTTTCAGTTTCCTACATGTATTGGTTTTTCAGAGCTTCTATCCAAAGCCTGTACTTGTTAATAATGAAGCAAGTCAGGTAGGCTGCTCAAACCAGATGGTATGAGTGCAATGTGGAACAGATCCATCAGACTGAAATTGTCTCCTCACAACATATTTCCAGCATAGTTTTTGAAAAATAGGATTTTCCAAAGCACCTAAGAAAAACAAGTGGATCATTTGATCATTTCTGTAATGGACATTTGGAAAATTGTTTTCTCTTAGAGGGAAGTAGTGATAACACTTTCCCTTTTGTACATTAACCAAGCAGAATCCCTGTTCTGAATCACCACTAAGAACAACTGAGCCAAAAGGACTCATACTGTGCCTTACCCAACTAGCTGAAGGTTTTTTCAGCAACAAAATTCATGCAATCAAATGCAGAGCACTGTTATTGTTACTGTTACTGGTTTCATATCACCAACATCATCATGTTGGACTGTTGTGGTTTAACCCTAGTTGGCAAACAAGCACCACACAGCTGCTCGCTCACCCTGCCCCCCCACCCCAGTGGGATGTGGGAGAGAATCAGCAAAAATGAAAGTAAAACCTGTGGGTTGAGATAAATGCAGTTTAATAGGACAGAAAAGGAAGAGAAAATAATAATAATGATAAAAGAATATACAGAACAAGTGATGCCCAATGCAATTGCTCACCACCCACTGACCGATGCCCAGCCAGGCCCTGAGCAGCGATTGCTGCCCCCCAGCCAACTCCCCCCAGTTTCTGTACTGAGCGTGACGCCATATGGTATGGAATAGCCCTGTGGGCAGTTGGGGTCAGCTGTCCTGGCTGTGCCCCCTCCCAGCTTCTTGTGCCCCCGGCAGAGCATGGGAAGCTGAAAATTCCTTGACTAATATAAACACTGTTTAGCAACAACTAAAAACATCAGTGTGTTATCAACATTATTCTCATCCTAAATCCAAAACACAGCACTATGCCAGCTACTAGGAAGAAAACTAACTCTGTCCCAGCTGAAACCAGGACATGGACATACACGATTTACACTGCTGTGATAAATTTGTGTGGATAGGCTTCCTTTCTGGAGGTTTTCAAAACCAGTAAATTTCTCCTCGATCATGCTGAACACTCAAGAAACTTAGTAAGAAGTGTTTAGGCTGAAGTTGTAAGCCTTTCAGTTGTACCTAGCTGTTTGGATCCTGCCCAGATGTTTGATTTTATAAACTTTATCTGGAATGCTGTGAACTGGTTAACTTTTAACATATGAAATCCACCAGTTAGCTGATGATCTTATGGAAATCAAAGAAATACTTCCCTTGCTTGTGTAAGGACATCTTCTTGCTCCCCTGAAAAGATTTTCCAAGAGAGCATGCGCATGTGAATGATTGCAAAGTGGATCAGTTTCCACAGCCAAGTTACACCAAAAATTGTGCTTGAAGAAATTTAGCAGTGGCTGCTTTCAGGAGAAAAAAAAAAAAAAAAAAAAAAACCCCCAAAAAACAACAAAGCAAAACAAAAAAAAAACACTTTGAAATTTCAGAGAGTAAGCTTTTTGTTTAATTTTGTATGTCAGAGCTATGAAAGAGGAATTGGGCAGCTAAATGGTCATGTCTCTCAGCAGTATATTTTAAGGTGAATCTGCCTGTGAAAAAAAAACAAAAGCAAACCCAACTTTTATGTGTTTTCAGTTAATCTCAACAAATTCCAAACAATTCAGATTAAACTAAAGAGAGTTTTAAATTTCTTGTTACAAAAAGGAAACACTAAGCCCACATTCTTTCATGTCAAATAGAATGTTTCATTCACATCTGGTGGAATGCTTGTGGAAAAAAAATCAAGAAAAGGGGCTGCATTTCTGAAAGAGTCTGCTGATCCCTCTTACCTCATCAGTCAGCAGCTAGAGCATTCACCCGGGTGTGTGACATCCTTCCACCCTGCAAACTACAAGCCTTAAAGATTCAATTCCTTTTGTTGGACATGCTACTTTTTGCATGGAACAGCAAAATGTTATTGTGCCAGGCATCAAAGAGGTAATAATGACTCCATAGCCTGACTGGCTTACTACAAAACAGGTTGGTGCCTGTTAAAATTCCTGCCACGAATCAATACCAGTCTTGTCCAAAAAGCATTCAGCTATGCCATATGAACAAGAATTCTAACGAAGACTGAATGAGGGAAACTTACCCAAGTAACCACCAGCCTGTGGGCTGAACCAGCCTTCAACAGGACAGAAGATAAAGGGTCAAATTCATTCCCAAAAGGACAAAGCTGAATCTGCTTCACCTGTTTCCTAGGAAAATGCTTCTTCTCTGGCTGTTTCCCCAGAGGGGCAATATCAACAAAAAATAATTGGTGAAATTTGGACAAATTTTGCAAATAGTTCCATGTTCATCACAATCATATATCAGGTTAATTTAATGTTGGCAAAAACTAGTTTTTCCAATTGTGAGATATTTCTGTTGGTTAAGAAACTAAGAGGTTTATCTACTTGCCAGTACATAATATCTAACAGAATACCTCATAGCAGATTTACTGAAAAATATAACTGATGTAACAACCAAGAAATAGTCAGCTGTTGTTAATGAATTCTCTGTTGCAGTCTGAACTATAACAACTAAACCAACATGATTACCTCTATTCTGACAAGCATTTAAAAGCCTTGTGGCTTTTGAGTTAGGATGAAGATTTGTATGTGGTGAGCATCACAAAAATATCTGTTTCAAAATATAGACATATACAGACAGTATGAGCAGCACTTCTGAAATGGTTTCAGATACTTCTGTGAACTCCGATTAGGTCTTGTTAGAAAGGAAAAAGTCATGGATTATAAAGAGGAGTGGGACAAGAAAGAATTGGAAATGTGATGGTATTCGAGAAAGAGACAACAATGACTGGGACTGTATTACTGGGACTATGTAAAAGGGATTTACTTTATGACAAAAGCTCTGAATAGCAGATAGTCTTTCTAATGTGCAAAGACTTTAAAACATAACCTCAGTAATGAAATTTGAAAAAATGCCAAGTAGCATCAGAAAGAATAGAAATAATTGTTTTTAATGGAACATTTAGCCAAGTAGTGTGTTGTTTTCCCTAGGAGATCATCAAAGCAAATACTACTACTGATTTTAAGAAAGATCTTGATAATTTTATTATCCATAGTTTTATTTGTATTTTAGTACACACTTTAAGGTAATAATGAAGATAAAGCAATATTGTGCTTGTGGCTTAAACTGATTGTTAGCAGACTCAAGAAGGAACATTTTGCTTGTGGTAATGTATCATATAATTACTTAGTTATATTTCTTTTATTCTTCTGAGACATTTGGTGTGGGATACTAGTAGTTTCAGGAAAAAAATTTTGCTCGCTTCCTCACATATATAGTTCACTTGATGTCAGTGAGAGTATTTATATGATTTGTTTAAATACAGCCTTAGATCCCAAACTATTTCCTAAGGATTTCCTTTGCTTTTATTGTGACTTTGGAGTCACTGCCAGCATTTGGCAGAATTAAGCTGCCTGCACTTAGAGCCATTATTCCCACGGCAAGATTTGTCTCACCTGGCATTAGAAATATGAAATTTAGGCAGTTATTCACAGTTAGTTGTTTAAGCTCCTCTTAGAATCAATGGTGAAGAACAACCACTTTCAGAGGATGCTGCTGCTCATCTTAAGATAGGTATGTAAGATCTATGGGATTCATTGCCCTCTGGGCGAGCCTCACTGTTTTCCAGATGCCTTACCTACCAGCACATAGAAACTCGTGAATGGCTTAACATCAGCAAGTCTCTTTAACTGAAAGCTGTGCCATGCGTTTGGTGGGCCAACAAAGACAATTCCTACCATGCATTCAATAGTGTGATATACACATAAAAGCCTGGAATATGGTCAAAAGAGCACTATTCAAGTATTACGGTAGTAATTAATATAGATGGTCTTTATCTCCCCTTTACAGAATCATAGACATGAATATCAAAAGGGACCTTTTCCTCTCCTGGTTTAATCTCCCACACAAAGCAGAGCCTAGAACTGAGGAACAGAGGGCAGGAGTGAAACATTTACTTCTTTCCATAGAAGAGGAACAACAGGGAACCTTGTCTGAACCAGAAGAGTCCACAGACCTTCTATTTCATCCTCTGCCTAAACCACAAAATACATCAGCATCATTTAATAAGTTTAAGACCACTTTAACCACAAGTTTGGCCACAAGTTAGCTATCCTGGCTAAATCACAGCATTGAGAAGACTGTCCAAGCTCAAGCTAAAATCTTCAAAAGTGTAAGAATGTAATTCTTCTCCTGGAAGTCTGTCCCAGCTTCTAATCATCCTCACTGCTAGGAAAGTGTTCTTCATCTGAATTTAGCAACATTCAACTTCCAGCTGTTAACTTCCAGAAAGGTCATTGTGGTTTCTCCCCTCAAAACAAAGAGCTTTTAAGCTTAATTTTTTGTCTCTCCATTGTAATCAAACCACCACTTAGCCTTCTTTTTCATAATGGGTGTGTCAATACTGACTTCAGTGGAAACAGGACTGAGTTGTTAATTTCAAACTAGTAATTGAAAATATTTTTCTTATCAGCAGTTTTGCTCCATCACATGCACACTGTAGCGTATTATTGTTGGGCTGGTCACATGCTGGGCTGGGGGTTGACACTGTCTGTTTTTGTTTTGTAGAAGAAGGAAGCTCTGAAGCATTTGGGGGGGGGGGGAACATGCAAAGAATAACACAAATTTCTTAAGCAGAGAGGAAGAAAAACTCAACAGAAATTAAATCTTGGATCTGTATACAGCACAAGCATCCTTTTTAATGTCTACATCTGCCTTCATCTGAGCCAAGCCTTTCAGAATGGTGGAGCAGTATTTATCTTTGGAAATCACTAATGAAGTCATGTATTTAAAAATAAGTCTGTTCCACTGTTTCTAAGTTTGTAAACAATGACTCAGATAGTGCCCAAATGTGCCTAGGTGTCACATTAGAGATAACCAGAAAAGGCAGATCATCATATACCAAATATAACTGAGACTTACAAAGAAGATTTTTTTATACCTTTTGTTGCAGTAGTGATGGATGCCTCTTAGCAGAAAGGAGACTGCAGACTGAACCAAGGAAACACAAGCTGGCATATATTTATGGTAGAAATACAAGTCACAAGTGCAAGGGAGAAAGTTGAGTTACTCTCTTGTTTAAAACAGAACCCAAACTGAGGATGAGAGAAGATTATTCCAAGAGCAAGCTCTGGAGACCTCACCATGGAGAAAAGCTGCTGGAAGACAATTTTTATCTTGTGATCTTGCTTTCTTCCTAACAGATGGAAGATATATGTAGCAGGAAAATTGTGTCCTCCAAAGAGGTCCCAGAACATGGATGAGTTTTTAGACAGCCAGGAGGAAGACTTGTGTACCACTACTGCCTCTAACTCCAGTTACCAGATAAATGGCAGAATTTAAAATATGTTCATTGCTAAAAACGAGTTAATGCCTCCTGGGGAAGGAACTGGACACATTCAGAGTGGAGAAGTTCCATTCTCTTACACTTTACACTAGGTTGGCAATTAATAAAATGCTATTTTTTCACATATTGTAAGAAATCACCTTCTTCCAAGCTAAATTAAAGGTAATATTTCTATTACTGAAATTTTAGAGGTGCCTAATTTAACCAGTGTGAGAATGATGACTTTAAAGCACTCATACAGAGATTTAAATGGGAGAAAATGAGACTGTTGTAATACTTAATTTCATTCCAGCCTTTCCTGCTGCTACGCATGGTCCAAATACACTCAAATATTTTCTAACTGTATGAGTGCTATGGTTTGAGGGATTTTTGTATTTTGGGGGTAGGGAGTTGGGTTTTTTTCCCCCTGGGAGAGGAAATAACTTTTTTCTTTTTGCCTGTCTGATAGAACTTACTCCATATTTATTTCCTTGGGTAGGATAAGCACCTATTCCAGAATGAGCGAATACGGTAATGGAGCTGGACATCCTGTTGATTCAGCTCTAAGCTCACATGCTGCAATCTACAGAAACCATCTGGATAAGTTTGCAAAACAAAGTGTTACCTGACAAAACATATCTTCCTGGCAATTATACAGTCTAACTTCTTTAAAATGAATCGTACAGACTGATAAGACTCACCAGCAGTATTAGTGGTAGCTGTATTGACAGCATTGTCTGAGACAGATGTCCATCAGGATTTGGATGGAATATACACAGGGGGACAAAAATGGATTAAACTTTTGACAATTCCATGAAATGACATTGTGTTCAAGAGCATGCATGGGAGAAGTGCAGCATGACCTCAGTGCATTAATGAGTATGTCTGAAGAGTTATTTTCTGGAGCAGTTCAGTGACAATTATTTTGATGGTAAAAAGCACCAGATTTTTATTTTATTTTTCTGTTTTATATTTAAAATTGCTATCTAATTCCAAAGTGGTTTTATTTACTTACAATGCCATTATAATAAATCCAGGCTTGATTATAAAATCTAAAGATGTATGGACATCTCCCTTCATTTAACTTAATTGAGATGACATGATCAGGTGAGAAAAGATAAACAAAGGGAATACCAGAGCACACAGGAGAAATGAGACATTTACAAATAGATCCTCTTGGCCAACTGGAAGGAAAGGGAAGTAGTTTATTCTGTTCCTTTTATATCCTCAGTGGACATAAATTTTTATCCAAATATTTGCTATGCTTTTTCCTCTCCAAGAATACCTGTTCAGTGTTCCCTTCATATGTTTGCACTACAGTAACTGGGTTTTTAGGATTCTATGGATCTGATTATTATTCGTATGGCTGAAAGCCAATGTGGGCAAAAAAAGATTATCAGACTTTAACTGGGCAATATAACACTTAGTGAATATGTATATGTCGAATCTACTCAGTTCTGCATTTATCCTTCCATGAATTGTTTTGAAATTTGGGAAAGATTTTTTTTTTAACCTTCATTTTGGTGCCAAGTCCAGCAAACTGGTGCAGGATTCTGGAGTGTAATATGAAGGAAGATTAAAGGGAAACTCCTTAATTTAGTTGAGGATAGAAGATTTCCCTGGGCGCCTGTTTCTAGAAGAAAGCAATAGTCATTACAGTTTTGAAAGCTTGCTTGACTTCCTTTTGTTACTTTTTGTAGGGGGAAACAGGAAAGCAGAAAAAGAAAGAAAATGGGAGAACATCCTCCCCTAGTTCTAGAATAGACCAAAATGCCTCAGGCTTGTTCACAAGGACTCCTGTGATGACTCCTAGCTAGCAAAGGCCTTCTATGCAGCAGCGTGTGCCCCACAAATGAGATAGAGCGGTCTAATTTTAATGCAATCTTGAAACACATCCCATAGCTGTAAAACTTTGATAGGAGAGTAGCTGCAGATAGAAGCTTGCCCTAAGGTCTTGAACATTTGTATACTGGATTTTGAATTGATCTGTCCTTGGCATAGGAAACCAACGGCAAAGTCTGGAACATGGAGCTGCTCTTACAGAAAAGCCAAGAATTTATGTAGCATTTATTCTACAATGCTAAAAAACCCACCCTAGGTATACTCTATGTTTTTACTTTAGATTTCTGAGACATGTAAAATAGATCTTTTTTTTAATATTTATTAGACAAAGTTAGTCAATTCTACAGATTTTACCCCTTTCAGTTCAGGAATCTGAAACCTGTTTAACTGTGGAAACAAGGGCTAAATAATGCCATGGGCTATGTGTGCCTGCTTGTCTCTTGTTCATTTTGTCTCCCATTATTCCCCCAAAAGTTTAAATTTTGGCATTAATTTGAATCAAAGCTACAAGCTAAGAAGAGATCTAAAAATTCTGAAGTTCCTGTAGAAATAATGAAAATATGTAGCTGGATAGATATCTTATTAATTCCACCCCAAGGGACAGAACCTGGTGTGAAGGTAAAAGATTTAATGCTAAGAAAAGTTCAGTTTTGAGTCTGTCCCTTATCACACATCAAAATTGCCATTCTTCAGTCAAGATTTCTTTCTTCAGGCACATAACAATGTGTGAGCTCCAAATAATGCTTTTCCTGCAGTTGGGAAAGACATTCTTTGCTCTTTTTCATCCTTCATTTCTTGCCTATCCTTGAGCTAATTTCACTTCTCTGATGTCTACTCAAGGTTAAGGTCATGCTAAAGCTTTAGTGCAGTTTTTTCAAAGTCTTTCACTTAATCACATGACATGAAATAACTAGAAACCAAGCTTCATTATTTTCAATATTCAGGAAATAGTTGTTTTGTTTTGGAACCATTTCTCAGAATAAACTGCATGAAACTGTGTGTTGTGGTTTAGCCCTAGTCCGCAAATAAGCACCAAACAGCTGCTCACTCNCCCTTGGACAACTCCCCCCAGTTTCTATACTGAGCGTGATGCCATATGGTATGGAATAGCCCTATGGCCAGTTGGGGTCAGCTGTCCTGGCTGTGCCCCCTCCCAGCTTCTTGTGCACCTGGCAGAGCATGGGAAGCTGAAAAGCCCTTGACTAGTGTAAACACTACTGAGCAACAACTAAAAACATCAGTGTGTTATCAACATTATTCTCATCCTAAATCCAAAACACAGCACTATGCCAGCTACTAGGAAGAAAATTAACTCTATCCCAGCAAAACCAGGACACTGTGTTATCAATTACATTCTCAATATTCCAAGTCATGTAAAAACTGCATACCACCACTGCTTCAAGAGTTCATTGAGGGGAAAAAGAAATCCCCAATTTTTGGCTTGATCATGATTCTGCAATCCTTATGCAAATGATGGGATTCATCTCACCTATTGTAAGACTGGCACTTTGGCACTATTCAAGAAAATAAAGTGTGGGGTGTGATTCCTGTTTCTCATTTAGAAATCAAAGAGGACTTTGTTAAAAAGTCCCCTACAAATGTCTGTGTCTCACCAACAACTAAGAAAGGAGGCCAGATTAGCTTCTCAGATGTGAATGTCTTATACTAGATAATTCTGTGTTTAACCAAAAAAGTGTCATCCTAAGGCTCTCGTCTTCATGGGTTTAGGGCTTTACCTTACAAATATAAAAGTGAGGACTAACTAGTTTACATCATTCCTGGTTCACCCCTTTTTCCTGGCATCTTTGGAAGCTCTCTGTGGACATAGGGATTTATGTGGACAAAGGAAGAAAGCATGAGCTCCTGTTTAATGTGGCTTAACATGGGGCTAGAAAGGATGCCATTGTTCCCTCCTTTCCACAAAGATTTTGATGGAAATATGATGTGTCCTGTCTGAAAATATTCTGTCTCCTGCTGATACATTAATTTCCATCAGACCTGGTGTGTAGTCAGACAGAATGATGCTATATTAGTCACAGCTTTCAGGGACATTGCCTGAGTAGCTTTAAAAGCCTTAATGCTGAGACTGTGAGGGTCTAGGGAGACCCTAGCAGAGATATTACTGGTAACAGAGAATTTTATCACCCACCTCAGAAAAGACCTGGTTAATTTTTTTAAGTTCATCCACCCTCCCCCTTTAAACAGGGAAACCTGAGAATTTGCTTTTTCTGCCTACAAGATCCTCATTCCTCATTAGATCAACCCATGTATTGCAAAAAGCAACTGAGGAAACAACCTGCTCTTTAATATTTACTAGACCTTATTTTCTTCCCCAAAATTATATCTTAAACTGCCATCAGAATAGCAGCTATTCCATCTTATGAACATATGAAATTAAAGACAAGCTATGGTGGTTAGCTTTGGAATCTTTACATACACAAACTAGATTATTTGCTAATTCGGAGACAAGTATTTTTGTAACTAAATACTACTGTAATAAGTCATCTGGTTCAGGTCTAGAAAGTGCAGTTGGAACTGTCAGCTAATGCTACTTAAGAGCACTTGAAGGTTCAATGGATTATTCAAAAAGGCACTAAGCAGTCTTTTCTCTAAGTGCATAGCTGACACTGTAAAAGTTAGAAATGTAATCTGAGAGGTTTTCCGTTAAAAGGATACTCAAATGTGTACTTAGGCTGTGTCACTGGGCCCAAAGCACAGACAGTCTCAGATGTTCAAATGCATTCTTGACATAACATTGGCAATTGCAAACATTTAGCAATTGCTAAGGAATAGTTATTCACTTGAGTAGGTCTATGAATTTCAGAATCTGCTAAAACAATACAAATGTTCAGCCTTCAAAGGAACTGAAAGTACATCTAGTGAATTGAGTGCCTGGTACCATTCTCTGGTCCTAAGACCAAATGACACAGAATGGTCTATGCCCATACGATTAAAACCTCTTGCCCTTTTAAATACTGTTGTCACATCTATCATACTTACTGGATATGGTCTTTAGGCCTATTCTAATTCCCAGGAGATAGATAGCTTGCCCAGGCAAAATCTCTGACTGTTTTTAGACTCTAGCAGGCTACGGCACATTTCAGTGTCCAGAAACCCACCTGTCAATGTTTAACTTACTGTTACATACATAGACAGTGATCCTTCTTGGGAAGAGCTGGGACAGTTTGGGCTTACTTGCTAAGTGCATGTTTTCATATTTCAGGGGAGGTTTGCATTGTTCTTTATTAGTATGGATAACATCTGTGAATTTGACAAGCAAACAGTCTATGAATACAGTGAATAAATTAAGACCCAACATGTTCACAGCATATCAGTAATGAATAATGTCTTCCAGGGGAAAAGAATGCTATGGAGACTTAATAAAAAGGAGTCTTTGTACAGCTAAATACGATGAAATGGGTTATAAGCATTTCAGTAAAAGCTTCCAAAAGGAGTTAAATTACCAATGGAAAAAATGTTCTACTTCTTCCCCTTCATTCCCTTTCTTGGTACCATACTATCTCAATATCAGTATCAACTCATTTTTATTTTCTAATGTAAATTTACTTCATACATTTCTTAATGACATGCAGTACCTTCCTTATTGCTGCATTTTTATTACACAAATTCAGGTGCTGACTTTGAACTATTCTCATAAATATTGGCCGGCTGGCTTCCACATTACAGATTCCAGTGGAAGGGTGAGACAGTCTCACATGACCATGATTTTCATGAAGATTTCATTAACCCTCAGGAAGCCAGATCTCTTGAATACACTAGACAAGGACTGGCTCTGTAGACTTTTCCTTGTCTCGACTTCTGACTGCTTTTGCCTCAAATTTCTTTTGATAATAACTTTTAAGAACTCTAAAAGCAGTGGGGTTGGATGATCATAGTGGCCTTTTCTAAATTCAGAATGAATGAGTCTTTGAGATAAAGAACTAAGAGAATCTGGAGGAAAAATTATGCTGCCCTCCACCACTGGTAAATCTATATTACAGTCAATGGTGTGATTGCAGCAGAGGAAGGCAAATATCTGCTTAGGATATTGGCAGTAAAGATACACATAACATAGCAAAGTCTTGTTACCACATCAATGGAGGTTTCTTCAGGGATAGATGGACACTTAGAAAAATCTACCTTTACAAAGAGAAATTAGTACTATACTCTTTTAGAAAAAAATTCTCAGGGGTTGGTTTCCTTCATTTACTATATTTTCATAAAAGACAGAATTATTTCATACTGTGACAGATGAAGGCAAAAATTAATACCAAAAGGGCAAAAATGATCCCTAGATGTATAGTGATGGGAACAGAGAGGTTCTGCTCCTTCTGCCTACTGCCTGTGCAAAGCTGCTTGACTGCTCTTTCCAGTTCTCTTGAACTTACAGTTCAAAATGCGTGTTGACGAACTGTGCAGAATTAAAATAAAACCTAAGACTGAAAACTATGTATGATTGTAAAAAAGCTTCAGAGAACTTCATAAATTCCAAAGGTTAAGTGATGCCTTGCTTGGACACTCCAAGTCATGGGAGGCACCAAGTTGATAATAAGACCTATAAAACAAAGTCTAAAAACCACACAAAGGTTTGAAGTTGATGCAGGGTACATTCAGAAGAGAAATAAGACTTTTTTTTTTTTTAACAATAAAGAAGATCACTATAACTAAATGGAATAATTCACCAATGGCAGCAGTGGAGTACTCATCACCAGAATTTCTTCACTAAGTATTGATCTGTTTTTTCTGAAGTTTCTCACAGAATCTAACCTAAGGATGTCTTACATTGGTTCTTTCTGATCTCATAATTCATAACTTTATGAAGAATCACACAACAGCCAAATAAAAATCAATTATTCATTTCAATTTTTTTAAAGCTCATTAGTTTCAATTTTTTTTAAAGCTCTTAAAGTCCATTCAGTATCTTCATCTTTTGCTGAGCATGTCTCTTTAAGTCACATTTTCCTTTTATTTGTTTTCTTGCCAATCTGAATATAGCAAAAACAGATGTTAAAAGGCTGGAATTTGTGTTTGATCTGAAAACAGGCCAAAAAATCTCATAACAATGAAAATTACATTCATTAATATTTGCCAAAATTGTTGAACCACACTTGCTACTGTTTGACTCAATTTATTAATAACTGACAAGCACTCTAGCAAGGTTTTCTGGCAAGAATGAAACAAAGGAAATGAGCCAGAACAAGTGTAATCAAGACATGTAAATAAACTTTAGGATAAAAAACATAGTATGTTTGAACTTAGTATGAAATATTGACAGTTTCCTCCAGGAACTCTGCAGGTGGAGGAAGAAACTTGGAGATCTGTGGAGAGGCAGGAAAATGAAAGGCAAGTCTTCACAGGGAAACAATGGGGTTGTCTCACCCACTCTATCAAGCTCATGTCATTGCAAATGGCTCAGCACTATGTTCTGGCATTTAGGAGTTACAGACTCTCCGGTGCTTTCAATTAAAAGGATTTTAAAGGATTTTATTCAATACATGCAGTTCTGCAGACACTGTTTTGCAGTTATTTCATTGAAATGTCCCTGTGATGAGACTGGGACTCAGTCATTAGTTGACTGCATTTTAAAGGCAAAGACTTCAAGAGGGTTGGGTCCTTAGCCCAAGGCATGAACTATTGCTATCCACCATGATTTGGTCCAGATTTACCAGGTTTTACAAATCCTCCCTGACATCTTGCTGGTGTCATACTCACTCTCACCGATCTGAATTTCTGAAAGAAACTGTAAGTTCTGCAAGTGAAAAAATTCTGATTTTTTCGAAGCTTGCCTGAAGGCACAATGAGTTTTGTAACTGGTAGCTAGCTGTAGTTCAGTTTTTTGGGTATAGTAGTCTGCAATTCACTTTACTTTGTAACGTTTTCCTAGGACTGGATGGTATCACTCCAGAGTCCTTCCCTGTGTGGCTTACATCTCTCACTCCCTTTTGATCTGGTGGGCTGGCTTGTGATATACAAAATGGTAACAGCTAGCCCAAAAAGTAAATGTGAAGGGAAGGTACCAGCCCATCTGGGGCTTTGTGCTTATAATGAGCTCACTAATATAAGGCCTGTTTATAAATCCACTGTTTTCGGTGCTTGGACAAGCAACAGCACTGACTTCAGTGGCACTCTTTCCAGATAACTGAACAGGGAAAAAGGTCTCAAAGAGATTTTATGGTACATGTGTCATAGGGGAACACATTAAAAAGCAGCCTGATATTCTTTAACCTCTTCTATGCTTGGGCTAAGTTTATAATGCTAAATGAAATGGGAGAGGGCCCACTTTCTGCCCCAGAAGTCAGCTGACATGGCATAGCTCAAATTCTTATTCACTTATCCTCCCCCGAACTAGGAGGCCACATCCACAGTGGCTGTTGGAACAGGCAAACCCCAAAGCAAGGCACCATCTAGAGGAATGCTCCAAACTCTGTCAGAAGCTCTTTGTTTGGTGTGCATGGGTCAAATATGGCCAAGCTTAAATCACCTTCAGCCCATATAGGCAGTAGAGCTAACACAGCTCTTGTAAGCATACGAAGATTACTCTAAGCCTGCCCTTCAGCCTGCAACATGGACAGAAATTCAGTGGTTCAGAGGGACTGGTGTGAATCAGTCCCCTCTCAGGGCTACTCTTCCTCTAGAAATACCTCCATTGGCTTCAGTGGAATCATAGTAATGATGAGCTTTACCAAACAAATTCACATCCATTCACACTCTTACACAAGAATTTGTTTGCTGGTATCCCACCTCTGACTTTATTTGGGAGCATTTCAAATGTACAGGTAATTTATCAAATTCCTTTTGGTTATTGGAGGGATATAGAGAGGTAGCACTGAATATGGACACCAGTACAAAATTGTTCCAGGCAGACAGTCAAATAGTGGTAACAAGGTAATTCCTATATCATGTATCTTTTGGAGCTCCTCCACCATAAATATTTCACATGGTGCAGTGAGAACCAATTTTTAAAAACCCACTGAAGTTGAAACATACACTCTACAACAGATTAATATTAAGATTAGAATTAAGGAAAGTTGGAAACTATAATCATTTAAACACAATTTATAAGCCTAATTTCCTGCATGTCACTCCCAGATAATAAATACTTTTCTTTTGGCTTGGAGAAACTGTGGGGAAAAAAAAGTTAATTTAAGGCTCATTAGTTTATTTTTAGTAGCTTAAGATCTGAGGGATTTGAAAACATTTCCCTTTTCTAATAGAACATGCCTTCCTGTATACCAAGGATGTCCACTGACCTCACTCCCTCCTGGAAGGTGCCACTGATCCATGACAGAAATCCTGTGAGGGCTTTGAAAGTTAAATAGGAACCAGAAAAAAAGTATTATCATGCTTAGGTGATTATAACATTGGAAATAAGGTTCAACTGTGAGTTTGGGGGGAGAAGGAGTAGTGCCTGAAACAAACAAGCGCTTCCCGTGTTTGCCTGGAAGAAGCCAATCTTCCCTCTGCTTATATAATAAGAACATTACTCGCTAATTTGCCAGTAGCTGAAAGGGATTTCTGTTTTTAGCTCTGGGTCTGTGGCAACTGTTTTGTTTTAAATGAAAATTAAATGGGAACATACAGCTAAAAAACGGTTGAGCCATAATTGAAGTGCATTAATGGTAATTACTTCTTTCTTTCACTCATCATTTTGACAGAGAAATCCATTACTCTTCCATCTCCATGTTTCCACAAATTACTCTTCCCTGTGGATGTGCAGCGACTGAAGGAAATCATGGCTTTGTTCTATACATTTTTCTTTAGTGCCGCCCTGTTCTCCCTGTACTTCTTTCCCTCGGGATACAACCAAAAATATCAATAAAATGTATAAACAGTTTACTACTTTGATAGGGATAAGAGGAAAAAGAAGGCATCAAGTATCAAAGTGATACTGTGAATGCCAGTTATTGGGAGATGTAACATGTTTGGTATTGCTTCTAGCCATAAATTAATTGTGCTGATTTATTTCAAGCTGCTTGTCTTACCAGTGAGACACACTTTCCTGAGACAGTAATTTCACTAGGTAAGATCCTTTTAAAGGTTCCATCACTTTGAGCACATTCTCATCTTTCAGCTCAGGCTCTTCTTTTTAAATGTGCTCTGGCAGTCAAGGAAAGTGAATTATCCCCATAGGTCCAAGGCACAGTCCGTTCACTTCTTGGCTGATGAACTTTCGTGGACTAGGGTAAGGAAATACTTTTAAAGATCTAGAAAAGGTCTCTACTGCTATTCAGAAATAGCTAATTTACAGAAAGAAGGAATCTGTAACAAAAGCAATTTTTCTTGCACTGTGGATGAGATGATATGAGATTAATTTTACGTGGGAACTAACCACAACTTTTGCTTTGAGGTCAGCCTGAGGATATGAGCACTTATCGTGGAAATACTTCCACTCTCATGGAGAAACTGAATATGGCAGAAGCCAACAGCTACTTTTTCATTTGCATTTGAGGTGGTTGCAAAAAGTTTTGTATTGAAGTAGCAATAAAATACCGACTATTTCTGAAGTCATCACATAAAGAAAAAGATTAACCATAAAAGATATTTTCTGATTATTCATTTAATCAAAATTAAGCATGCATTTAAATGTTTTATTCACTTATTTAGAGATAGTGATAAAACTTTAAAATCAATAGGTTTTCTACAGTAATATCACCTCAGACTCTGAGAGTCCATTACTTTAGGTTTTTCCAGGCCTATAGTAAGGTGCTCTAGAAGAAAGAAGTCTCTCCTTTGCCACAGATTTTCCCTTATTTTTGCAACTTTTAGCAATGACAATTCTACAATGATAACTAAGAAGTATGCAGAAGATGTCACCATAGGTATACTTTATTTGTTTCTGTATCTACATTTTGTTCATATAGTACCATAATTTCTCACATGGATATCAGCTTTAGATATAAGATAGGAAACAGATACATAGACAGAAACAAACAGAATTTAAAAAGTGGGGATGAGGCTTTTGGATGCCTAATTGACTAATTTTATTTAATTTCAATAGGAAATAAATGTTTAAGTCTGGTACCAAATTTGTTGCTTAGTTACTAACATGTGGTATATATGCCTTGCAATCAGTGTTACTTGTGTAAGAGACAAGTCTTTGACTTCCTTACTATCAGAAACTGAAGGTTTTGCAGGATCTATTTTGTTAAGTATTTTCCTGTGAGATTTAAGATTGGCATTTGTAAAAGTAATTTCTTTTTAATATAGGGGTCCAGTATGGTAGGATGCTCTTTCTCTCAAGATGTTTCTCTCTTTCCACTGATAGCCTATATACTTAGTTCACAAGCTCTGAATTTTTCAGTTAGACCAGACATCTCCTTTCAGTTGGTTTGATCAGAGTTGGAAACAAGTTAGAACCAAGATGTGGACCATGTCGCTGACTAGTGCTTGGCTACACCACTTCACACAGGTTCATGTGCCAGACCAGACTCTAACAGTAAATACCTGCTTTCAGTGCAGGTATGTTTTAGTGTATAAAGGTGCAACTAGATGGATGTTTTAGTGGTACCTTATCTTTGGGTCCATGCTGAACTTTAAGCATGTGGTTTACATGTATTGTTGTGCTCACATATATGTGCATATTGTCACTGTATCTACAGTAAAAGAGCAAACTGTAAAAGATGGTTGGGTTGATTTGACTTCAACTTCTCTCTCAAAGATTGAACTCTTGTGAATAGGGAGCTGGCTAACCTAAGTGAGCTCTCAGACTAACACAGTGATATCACTTTGTGGCACTCTGTGGGGTGGAATACCAGTTTGCTGAGCACCTTCCTGGGTGAACTGGGAAGGTGCTCTTGTGCTTAAGCCCAGTGCAAGTGGTACTGCAGCACTTGAGTCCTGCTGGGAAGTTAGCCCCTCTAAAACATTGAAACATGTTTTAGCAGGTTATGCGCTTGATTTCCAGGTCAGGTTATGTATTTCCAACAGTTACAAAGTTATTTGCAAGTTCTTAACTAAATTGAGGGAAATCAGGTGCCTTAAATCTGAATCTTAGGGTGTTTTTTTTGGTAAATCCTCCAAACGCCTTTCAAAATATTTTGGTATCAAAATGTTTCTGCTTATCTGACTCCAAGTTTTTGAAGCCTATTTTGCTAGTGACAATGGCAAACTGGGGATTCATGAGAGCTGGACTAAACCATCATACAGTAATTAGCCCACTTCCCAAACTTATACACATATTTCTTTCTGGTGACATATAAGTTGATTTTCGTGCTTTAGGAGAGACACATTTTTAATATTTATCTGTATATACATTGATATAAATAGAGATGTGATTCTATCATAAATTTCCTCTTTTAAATTGTGCCTCCTTGTCTTACACATCTTTTTCCTCACCTACTGCAGTTCCTACAGGAAACAAATTTCCTCCCACAGTCACCCACGATCCTTCTGTCCCACCAAACAATACAAGCTCAATAACATCACTACATGAATTAAACAGGAAAATAAATAAATAAATAAATAAATAAATGTGAATTGCAATCTTTTTGTTTCAGTATATTCAGAACACATTTCTGACACCTAGCTTAGCCCGACCCATTTCCACAGTATTTCACTGTTCCAATGTTTTGGTCTTTTCCTCAGCACCGATATGTCATGTGTACTGACAAGGACACTGGAAGACTGAGCAAATAAAGGCTGGAACTGAGCTCCCATATATCAGTTACTTTTCAAATCAGCAGAGAATCTTCTGCTGTTGGTTTAAGTGCTCGTATTGCACCTTTCTGTATTGAAGTGAATTACAAACAAAGCGCCTGTTTGTTTTGCAGTGGAGAGGAAGCCTAAAGACTTTCTGTAGTATCTTCTACTGATTGCAACAGCAAAAGGAAAATCATCCTTTTGGAAGATAAGCTAAGACCAGAGACTGGCTTATAGTGTTATCCAATATTTTGGGGAATATTGAAGACAGATCCTAGACTGGATTCATGTCACCTAGATTCAACTACCTAAACATTACACATTTAGTCTAAGTTGTCTTCTAGGCTCCTCCTTATAATTGATAGGCCCTCTGAGGTTGTGAAGTGAGATTAATCTAGCTCTCAGGGACTTTAGCAGGTGTCTGCAAGTGCTGTTGAGTAATTATGTCTGCTAATTACTAAGAAGGGTCAGAAAAATTCATATCCCTCTACACCTACCAGGGCTTTACAAGACCACCACACAGATACTCTCAGATATTTGTCTGTCCGACACAGTTTTAGAGGACCCATCTGTCCAAGGTAAAAATCACCTGAGATAAGTGAACATCTGAGACCTAAAGTTGCTGCTTTGTTTTTTCAATGCCCAGTCCTGATGCAATAATTTGGGGATTTTTTTAGCCCAATAATATAATATAATTAGAACAAACCTTGTTCTAGGTTGTATATCATACAGTACATGAAATCTGAGAATTCTTAAAGGAACAGGAGTAGGCACTCAGGAAGAGTACAGGGATCTTGTTAGGTCAAGCAGAGAGAAAATTAGAAAGACAAAAGCCCAGGTAGAAGTCAATCTGGCCACTGTTGTAAGAGTTAATAAAAAATGTTTTTTACAAGTACATTAACAACAAAAAGAGAGGCAAAGAGAATCTCCAACCTTTATTGGATGCAGAGGGGAACATTGCCACCAAGGATGAGGAAAAGGCTGAGGTACTTAATGCCACCTTTGCCTCAGTCTTTAATAGTTCAACCAGTTGTGCCCAGGCTATCCAACCCCCTGAGCTAGAAGACAGGGACGGAGAGCAGACTAAACCCCCCATAACCCAGAAGGAAGCAGTTAACGACCTGTTATGCCACCTGGACACTCACAATTCTATGGGGATGGATGGGATCCACCCGAGAGTGCTGAGGGAGCTGATGGAGAAGCTTGCCAAGACACTCTCCATCACTTATCAGTATTCTTGGTTAACAGTGGAGGTCCCAGACGACTGGAGGCTTCCTAATGTGATGTCCATCTACAAGAAGGGCAGGAAGGAAGTTCCAGGGAACTACAGGCCTGTCAGTCTGACCTTGGTACCAGGGAAGATGATAGAGTGGTTCATCTTGAGTGTGCTCAACAGGCATGTGCAGGTCAACCAGGGGATCAGGCCCAGCTAGCATGGGTTCACAAAAGGCAGGTCCTGCTTGACCAACCTGATCTTCTTCTATGACCACATGACCCACCTAGTGGACAAGGGAAAGGCTGTGGATGTTATCTACCTGAACTTTAGTAAAGCCTTTGACACTGTCTTGCACAGCATTTTCNCCTGAAAGGAGGCTGTAGTGAGGTGGGTGTTGGTCTCTTCTCCCAAGTAACTAGCGATAGGATGAGAGGAAATGGCCTCAAGTTGTGTCAGGGGTTTAGATGGGATATTAGGAACCATTTCTTTACAGAAAGAGTGGTCAAGCATTGGAACAGGCTGCCCGGAGAGGTGGTGGAGTCACCATCCCTGGAGGTATTCAAAAAACTTGTAGATGTGCCACTTTGGAACATGTTTAGTAGTCATGGTGTTGTTGCATTGACGGTTGGACTAGATGATCTCACAGGTCTTTTCCAACCTTAATGATTCTATGATTCGATGTCCAAGTCCTTGACTGGAGGTACTCTCATGTCTTTGGTATAAAACCCAGCAAAATAACTATATGAGTATCACATATTTGGTAGATGTAAAGAGATGAGGTATATTATAAAACTCCTTCTAAAACTGCAGTGGTTAGAAATTTTGCAATGGAACCTAAATATTTAGTAGGTTTTGCTCTATGTGCAGCACCCAAAGTATAATACTGGGAGGATACTTAAACTGACAGTGAGTACTAAGGAATACTTACAGATTTTTAAAGTATGAGATTAAATCCTAAGCAGGAGGTAAACCTATGGCAGACTGTGAACATCGTAAAACTATCTGCTTATGCAACACAAATGTCATATTGGGGCATTTTTGATCATCAGATAAAAGAGAAAAAATATCCCCTTCCTCACCCTCTCTATATTGATAGCTGAAAAAACCCTAATATCCCTGGTCCACAGGAAAAATAAAATCTTGGTTCTGGCACCAAAGCTGTCTTAATTATACTTTACACTTGACAACTATTTCCTTATAATCTAAACCTCTGCTCTAAATCCCATAAGCATTCAAGCACAATAATGAAGCTGATTTAATGCACCAAGTGTGTTTTGTTCCCCAGCACAAGATGAATAAAATTTAGTGTTCCTGGAGGTCAAAACCCACGCATTGTAGCAGACTTCTTGTAAATCTTTTAGATAAGTTTAGGATGGCTGCTGTTATTTTTGTAACCTTCATTTGAACCATAACTTCCTCATCAGGTACTTCATATTCTACCTCAGAGACTTAAAACTCCCAAAAGCCAAGCTATTTCTTTCAGCTCTTTTACAGTACAAACGAGCCATCCAAACACCCCTAGGGTCATGCAATATTGCTACCTTTTGCATCAGTACTTCAGAAGACAAAGCTCATCCCTTATAATTTTTCATACTTAAATTGACAGAATCTACCTGGAAGAGCCACAGGCTGCAGCTTATTTCAAATGAGGGCACAGGGGCACATACTGATTGGCTGCCAGCTCGGTTGCAAGCCTTGGAATAAAGCCGTAGTATCATAGCATGCATTATATGGCGAATGCAATGTTCAGGGCAGAAAGCTAAGATTTAAAATAAGTTGAAGACTGAAGAACAGACTTTAAAAAGAAGCTGAAAAACAGAAAGTCAAAAAGGGACTTATTAAAGCTTCGTCGTAATTTTGCACATGTAATTTTGTGTCTAATATTTTTATAGTATATGTGAATGCATATGTGCTTGGGGTATTTAAAACGCCGGATAATAACGGGGTAAACTTTTTACAACTGGGAGCTATAAATTATGCATTTTCCTACTTTCTAGGAGTTTTCTGAACACAAATGTATTAAAAATCATGACATGTTTAAATACTATAGTGCTGGAGGCCACAAGATTGTCTCATTATAATTTCATATTGTGCAGAAATCATCATTGTATTATTCACTCATAAAACAATGCTACAGTCTAGACAAGTCCTGCTTTATTTCTGTCTTTTTAAAAAAAAGAATTAGCATTTTTGGCTAGTCTTAATCACTCCCCTCACAAAAAAACAGTTCCAGGACCATTAAACAGAGCAAGTTAAACAGGTCCACTACCCTGGTCCAGAACAAAATGCCCCTTCCGGCCCCTCTAAACTCAAGTGGTTGCTCGCTCTCTCTCTTTCTCTCTGATACCTGAACCCTACCCTCTTGGCTTCTTGGTATTGCTTCAATAGTCTGGAGGGGGCGTGAACTCTCCTAGACTATGCATGCCATGCCTTCTGTCCTAGCTTTTCTACTTGGATGCTGGGAGGTAGATTTGAACCTCCCCAGGTTCAGGCAGGTGAGGCTCCCACCACTGTTTCTAGATGAATAATTCAACACCAGGCTAGTAAGCAAAAAATGCATGTTCGTTTCTTCCTGTGGTAATGTTTTGGGCAGAAGCGGTCATTGTTGTCTTCTTTACCTTTTGGTGAGCCCCAGGTTTTTGGGTCTTACTAGGCACTCTCGGAGCACATGTACCAGACTGGATTCCCTGGGAGACTTGGGTGTCCTCATTTGTGTATCCCATGGCTTTAGGTAACTACTAGGTACCTAAATACTCATCAAATATTGGTGTCCCTGCCACATGAAAAGATAGTATTAGCTTTTAATTGTCTAATTAGATTTCTAAGTAAACATCTCAGTGCTTATGCACCATCTGGTCCATCAGCAGGTAGGTGGAGTTTGTCTGAAAGTTCAGCCTTTTTCTGGAAAAGCTGCACAGTAGGCAAGTGACTGCTATTGGGATCTCACCCCAGCCTTTTAAACAAATTTAGAAACTCTGCTGTGGTTGCTATCTGAGCCCAGTGCACAGAAATTCTATGAACTTGGCAATGGAGTTTTGTTTTGTTTCAGGTATTAACTGAAATCCAGAGCTTCTCCAGAGTTCCTACAAGAAACATAATGGTATTTTTCGGCAGAAATGACAAATGACAGTCACCTTTTTTATTTCAAAAAGCAGGAATGTGACTGTGATATTTTTAACATGCTGGAGTAGTAGAGTGGGGGCAGATTTGTCAAAGCTACTTATTTTACAGGGTGACATTTAGCATGAACAGGTTAGCAAATGGCTTGAATTTGTCTAAAAAGAGAAAACTTGAACTGTGACAATAAACATCCCAGCAGAGATAAAAGGAATGTTTAAAATTGGTTTCATTAAACTGCAATTATGGCTTCTACTTTTGGTTCTCAGTAGCTTCAGGGAGACCTTTGTAGTGCTCACTCTCCTCTCTCCCCCAAAAAGAAAGGGAATTAAAAGGACTAGTACTCTAAAGTGAGAAAAGGTAAAATCATATAGTTATGCAGCCCTGAATTTGCATCAGATCTTGTAATTTTTAATTTGTCCTTATAGATCAGACTATGAAAAGAATCTCACACTGCAGGAAACTGCAGAAAATTCATATAAGTAACTGTGCCTGTGTGTACAAAAGCGGTTGAAGTCGTACGTGTAATCCATAGCCCTTTCCTGGACTGCCTTGGACCTAAACATATCCCTTGGTATAATAGTTTCTGCCTCTAGATTTTGCTGCTTACCAAGAATAATCAAAGCAGCTATGTCCTCTGTTTCACAGCTATATCCACTTCCTCTCCCCCGAAGCTGGCAATGCCAGTTCCAAGTCTCACATCCATTCAGCAAGAAGGGGGGAACCTTCTATGACCAGCTTCATGTTCCGTTTCTTGAATACTTTCTACTGTGATGTTCATCCAGAGAGAGCTATATAGAAAGCAAGATTAACATTTAGATGTCAAACATGTCTGGGATATACAGCTGAAAACAAACCATTAAGTTGCCAGAAAACTATGTGTGTTGATTGCTTAGATGCAACACACAGTCCACATAGCTGCCATCGCGTTAAGCCTGCTGGAGCATAGGCAGTGCTCAGTACCTTTACAAACCTTCTGCACTTCAGCAAGTTTTACCTCAAATGAACTCAGCAACAGCACAAAGAAAAGTCATCATCAACTCACACTGTACTGCCTGCCGAAGAATGATTCAAAGAACAGCTCAATCTGTTCTGAGCTGGAACAAATTGTTCAGAGAACCAGACTGGTTAAAAATTATATGCACCATTAATGCAGAGTGCATAAATACCCAATAAAGTGCTTGCTTCTATTTTATTCTATTCTATTATTCTATTTCTACACCTATTTTACTTATGCATACATGTTAAACTCCATATTAGGCATCCCACCGCTAAAGTTATGCCTTTCAAGGAATAAGTTAATGACATGTTTTCTCAGATGCCGAGGCTGCAGGTAACTAAAGAGCCAGAGATGATGCACTATTCTGCCTATAGTACCCCCTAACCATAGGCACACAGGTTTCTATGTGTCAAAGGGTGTTTCTCTGTGTTTCAGGATATTCCCGCTCCATTTGCAGTTTGCAGTTAGAGAAGAGGGTGTTTAAAATGGAAACATCTTGTGACTGAACAGCGGTGGCAATGGAAGTCTAGAGATTTCTTTGGATCATTACACTTCTTATCAAGCTATGTCACGACCTTACTATATGCACTGTTCAATACAGAACTGGAATCAGCAAAGCAGAAATTAAACGTGAATGGCTGAATTCATGGAGGTTGATAGACAAAAAAAAATATTTTAGGAGCAAAATAAAGTCTTAGCAGGAAAGCAGCATGCAGTAAGATCTCTCAGGAAGAAAGAAAGAACAGTTCAGTTTAGCAACCAGGCATGACCAGAGCTCAGTCAATAATTCTTTAAAAATAATTTGTTTGACTCTTTTTTTCCCCCTTTATTCTATAAATCAACTAGTTTTCTGAATGCATTTTCCATTCAGAAGTATGTAGTGAACTGCTAGTGGATAGTAAATTTTTCTGCATATTTCTGGAGTTATACTACATTTATAAGCACTGTAAGGTCAATATATTCTCTGAAAATTCTATGATAATGAGTTAAATTGGGGTATATGCAGGTAGAAATTAATTTGCAAAAACCTTCTTCTGTCAAGCTATTCTGGCAGACCTATACAAATGGCTGAGCATCCTTGAAAAAAGTCCAGTACTGTCAACTTACTCCAGCATTATTTTCTCTAATTTCAAATGACATCATAGCTTTTCACCCATGTTCATAAAAATATCAAACAATTAACATATGGATAAAACAGAGCCCAAACAACAGTCTTTAGGATTATTTTCATCAGGATAAAACCACCCAATTGTCAGTTATTTTAACAAGATTCCATTTGGTTTGATATGTGTTAACATAGACTATGACTTTTTTTTTAACTGTAGCTTTTACATACTGTAAGCAAACCTTACATATTGTGTTGCTTGGAAACATAAAAAACCAAGTCAAACAGAATTGGAAGGAACTGTCCAGTTATACACAAAAAATAGTTAAAATCGTGTGAATTGAATATAAATCTAGCTCAGCTTTGTCTACAAATTATAGCGTGTCATTTTAACTTAGCTATGTATCTGGTTTAATAGAATTAGTGACAATTAAGATAAAATGATAATGACTTTGGTTACCTAAGACACTGAAATATAGACGGCAGTTTATTGTGACTTTAAAAGGCACTTCGGTGAACCTTTCAGTCTCTTGGTAAATTTGTCTGTTAATTTTTTTATTTTTTCTTCTCAATTTGAGACAAGAAAAAAAAAGTCGACAGCATACAAGTGTGCCAGGAAGGTCTTGTGGAAGATCTAGAGGAAAATTCATCTAAGAGAAACACATTGTCTGTGGTCTCCTCTTCCTTTTGGACATGTAAACTCGAGTAACTGTAAGGAACAGAATATCCAGCATCATTTAAACTCTTAATTCTAATGAAAATTGAACCAATAATTAGATAGGCAAGTGAAATTCCATCAGAAATTGTCTTTTCATAGAAATTGAAAAAAAAAAACAAAACACTTAGAAAAGGAAGGGGCTGGTTTTGCCTTTTTTCATGTCCTCTAAAAAAAGTCCTCTAAAGACAAACTGTACTGATGTTGAAATACTATGTTCCTACTTTACTGATGTTGAAATACTATGTTCCTACTTTCTGAAATTAATATTTTGGCTTTTCATTTGGAACAATGTTTTGTTGAGAGATTTATTATATTTTTCATAATATTGCAAATAAAAATAAAACCACACCTAAATACTGAACTGACCCAAATCATAATAAGATTTTCTTTGTGGAAATTCTTGGAATTTATTCTAAGTCAGAATCTAAACAAATTCCTGAATTACCACAGTTGCTATTATTAAAAAAAAAAACCTCCTCAAATCTATGTATAAAAGAGAGATATCTGCTGAAATGTCTGCTGAAAACTCAGCAGTTACTTAAGTTTCTAAAACTGTGATAACAATGGTGTGTTAGTTTATATAAACTGTTTTTGGCAGCAATTGTCACACAATCAGTTGAAGATATTTATGGAAAGCTTCTGCTCTAATACTAAATTCTAAGTTTTAAATCAGTCAATTTTTCCTTAAAACAAATAGAAAGAGAGAAAAACAGGGGGTCACAACTGAAATTCAATTGAAGGAAAGCATTTTTGTCAGGTCTGAGTAGAAATTTACTCAACAGACAACTAGGCAACAACAGTTTTATGCCGACTTGTTCTATGGCTCTGGTCAAGGTCACCACTATAGATGGAAACACTTTCTAAAAGAAGGATTCATATTTAACTCTGATGTGTGCAAATATTTGCATGCCCTGTTAGCGATGTGTATATATATACGCATGTGTGTATGAGCGTGCGTACTCTGTCAAACATGTGTTTGATCTACTATCTCTACATCGACTGTGGGTTGTGATGAATCCCATACTGTGCCATAATGACTATTCTGCCTCTATTTGGGACGTCAAATAACCATTATACCCAAGTCAAACTCAAAGATAAATGAGGCAATTTCATGGACTAATTACTGTATTAATGCTACGGTCTTCTCAGGACAACTAGAAGCCTGTTCATATGTAAAGATGTAAGCAATAACGCTATTTGAACGTCACTAATGCCGGCAGTGTGAGAGCAATGGAGTTATTGAATGCTGAGCACAAGAACATAATGGCTCTGGGCAAGAGGAAGGCTTGTGACCTCTCTGCTTTCACAGTGCCACCACGTGCATAGGAAAACCTACTCAAAGGGCTTCTGATGCAAAAACGTAATTTGGATGTATCTCTGTGAATGTCAGTGCCATTTTGCTAACTTTTAATGAGGGTGAATGCCAGTGTGACTGCTTTAGCAATTTCAGTGGAATCTTCAGTGTAGAGGACTCGTCCGAGGGAGAAAAATAGCAGAGGTTTTTTATCTTCTGTGCCTAAGGATGAGGAAACATGTTGTGATCCTACTAGCGTGACTATAAACATTCTCTCTAGTTTCAATAACAGTGGCATTTGGCGTGTTGTTATGAAAATCATCACTGTAATCACATTGTAACTAATAGATGTTCAGATTTCCTGCTTGGTCCTCATCTTACATGACACTGAGGTCTCTTCCTATTCCGGCTCCTTGTTGCCCAAAGAGGTGCGGTTCCCAAGAAAAGGCGATGGCACCCAGTGACGGCATCACACTTACAAATCATGTGCCTCTGCACATGCTTCCACTGCTGTCTTCAGCGGAGATTTTACACTAGTTCTTATTTCTAGAAATATTGGCCAGGATTTTATTTTCATCTTGAAAAGCAATCTTTATAAAGGGCATCAAACTCTTGGATTTACCTTCAGTATAAAATTGCACTGCTTCCTCATGTGGGAAAATGTAGAGGTTTTTTCTTAACAGTTGTATATTTAGAGCAACATTTTCTCAGCAGATCTGTAGAAATGACTCAGCGGTCAATGGGAGCCATGTGTAACCAAGGATAGAATTAGTTTCCTAATGCAAAATGATAATTTTTTTAAAATTATTTTCTTCCTTTAACTTTGAACGTTATCAGGTTAAAAAAAGAGATCTCCTTTACCTTTTAAGTTCTTGGGCAAGCATCTCACATTTCCTTAATGAGTTCTTAGCTTTATTGGCATAAGATCGCTGCATAGAATAATCATGCAGAAAGAAATCTTCAATTAAGACATCTGCCTTAATATGTTTTTACTTGAGCCAGTGTTACGTTTCCCTTCTACTGTTCACTTCTACTGTATGTTTGTCTAGACCTACCCAGAACATGCTCAGTTGTTTGTACAGTAACAGAAGTCCATTTTTCCAATAAAGATAAAAGAGATGTGAAGGATAGAAGAAACCAGCTGGTAAGACTAAGCATGTATGCAGGTCACTCAAAGGGGATTTCTTCAAAGTAGACCAAAGTTTAATTCTGCAGATGCATTCCGTAAGTAGTACTTAAATAGAAAAAAAAGAAATGCAGCATGTTGAAAGACATCAATAGACAACAAGCAAAAACTTACACATTTGCCCTGTACAAGGACATGTCCAAACACAGACTTGCTCTGCTTTGACAATTAAAGCTACAGCTAGCACTAGAAAGCAGCAAAATAAGTCTGGAATGATTTAGGAAAGCCAAGTCCAGATCCAAGAAATAAAGATCACCACGCGAAGACTGAAAAGGAAGAAAAGACATGCTATCACCTGGGCTGAACTTTCATCTTATAAGTCTCGGAAACTGAATTCTAACCTACAGGCTAGACCAATTAACTGGGCTCAGACACCAGCCTGGTTTTGTTTTCAGGATCATTTTTTATTTTTATGTAATATAAAATGCATAAGCACTCCACAGTACAGTACCCAGTGCTAGATTTTGCTTCTTGGGTGACAATAAGACCGTCACACAGTCAGACTGAGCCTATTCTCTTGTCTTTACAGGTTTTATTTTTGAAGAAAAATTGCCCAGCTTCAGCAATAGGGAGGATGATGTTCCACCAGGAATGGTTTATGACTTTCATAAATGGAGAATTTTTCTATAAAGTGAAGAAGATGAATGTGAATCTAGTCAGACTGAGGAAGAAGCAGAATCTGGGTCTTCTCTTCTGAGGTCAGCATGCTAACTGTCAGTATTTTGTAACTGTCAGCTGTGCCCTGAGGTAAGAAGTCAGAGTTTTGCCTATATAAATGCCCAGCTGAGGTGCATAATGACCCAGTAGTTTCACTCTCCAAATCTCAGCCTGATAGGGCACTCAGCTCAGGGGTGCATTTACAGACCCAGACTTACAAATGAAGCAAAATATCAGATATGTCGATTTGATGATGTTTCTGGCTGATTGTTGCATGTCCCTTTTCAAGGCTTTTAACTTGCTCCTCTCAGACCTATTGGGTCCTCAACTAGGTCAAGAAACTGAAAGATAATTAGTGGTGCAATTTAAAGCACAGCACTGCTGAGATACGGTGCTGGTGGGGAACACAAGTGTGTCTATGGCATCCTGCTATACCAAATACTTCTAGTCCGCATTGCTCCATAATATATTGTGTCCTACTGCATCACTCGCACTGATGATGTAAACAGAAATAATCTGGTGTGTTATTAAGAGCAATACTGTTACTGGACTGGACTGCTTTGTTGTGACAGAGGGGCATGGAGCCATAGCCTGGCAGGCAGGGCTAAATGCTGTATTGGCAGCAAGTAGATTTACTTAGACCTGTAACAATCTAGACCTTTGTCTGTCTGCTCGATAATTGATTGCTATAAAATAGCACACACTTACAAGCATTACTGCTTGGCACCATAAATGGAATAACAGATTATTTCTCATTATTCTTTAACACTTGCTCTTTAGAATTTATTCAATTCTTTAGTATCAAGAAGTTCCAATCTAACTATTTAGTATTCTTTAGATTTCATTGGGTTTTTTTTAATTCTTAGAAGCATGTATGTGATTTTTTTTTAATAAAAGGGATTTGCTGATTACCTTCATTTGATGCTGGCTAGCTTCATTTTCAGTTTTACAAAGCTTTATTTTAACATTTACTGACTGAGCACATTTTGGAGGAATTCTGCTGCTTTAACCTATTATCTCCATCATGGGTCCCAGACCATACAATAGATCTATACTCTGACTGCTGTTTAGTCCACTGAGGAGTCTGCCCTGGTGTGGTGCACCTCTGCCTGGAGGGTGTAAAACCTACGCTCTGTTTCTAAGCTGTGGTGGCATGGGTCTTGGTTGAATATCCTCTGCATTTCCAGAGACATCATGTCTCTCCCAGCTTGCTTTCTGTGCTGTGCCACCTGGTGAAAAATTATATCTTCCATCTGTGTAAATGTGAGGTTTCTGAATGAGATTTCTGTTCCCGTGTTGAATTGGGATGGCTTATACAAACTCATTATCCTTTTTGCAGCATCAATAGTAAGTAATGGAAATAAAAACACTTCTCAAGAAATAGCGTTTTTTCCCTCATCCCCACACACATGTCAGAAGGAAGGCTGAAGCGTGGCATCTCCACAGAGAAACTCACTGCACAGGAAAAGATTTCAAGACATATCAGATGAACCTCACTCCCTTTTATTGATTATGAAAGAAGCCTAGAATGATCAGTCCAAACCTAGAGGCATTGCTTTTAATTACTTCAGTTAGGGCAGATGAATCTCACAATTTTGTAAAGCAAATAGATCACAGATGATTAACTGCTTCGCTGGGCTGAAAAGCAGCCTTGCATCAACTTACAGCAACTCACATTGCCAGAAAAAAAAAAAAAGTTTATTTTTGAATTGTGATCTACCTACCTATTGTGATATGCAAGGACCAGTTTTTAAATGGAACTTGCATGATGCTACCACGACAATTAATTTGATACCACTCATAGCTTCTCCCCTTCACTGTTAAAACTTTGAACTAACAGGGTTTCAGAAGGCTAAAACAGAGGCTAACTAACTCCTGGACATGTTAGTGAAATGCATTGCCTGCTATCACGCTTGGGAAAAGGCAGCGCTATTGCTGTTTTTGTGCATGCACTAAATTGCAAACATCATTGTTCTTAAAATGCAAAGGCCTTCAACAACTTGTGGATTCTGACACAGCCATGGGAACATTAAGGCCGGGCTGTCAGGCACAGGCACTCCAGACGTGCTAGAACAAATACACAGGCAACAGGGAAAGGGCACACACACGTCAGGTAACTCCATGGCACAGGGCTCCTTTGTCAGCACAGCCGCTCAGCCTGCGTTCACGCTGAAGGGACGTGCACAGGCAACTCAGTTCTGGAGGGAAATTAATGTTTCTTAGAGCTATGGAAGTGTCAGACCTTTCCCTAATAGTCACACCCAAAATAGTCTACCCCCATGTCAAACAAAATGTTGTAATGTTGTTCTGTTAATCAGTAAGTAACACAGGTTTAGTGCTCCTGCCTGCGAAATGAAGAAAAGTATCAGAATAGGACTCTCAAATGTTAAATAAAATTGTCTTTTCTGTATATGGCTTTTCGCTGCAAGGATTTTTAAGACTATGTCTCAGTGAGATAATAAAGTGACTTGAAGAAAAACAGGCTAGTGGCTTTGAAATAGCTTAATCTTTGCATTCATGTTTTCCTAGAGGGTAAGTTAGGACTGGAAAGTCAGCTCCCTAGTTTCACATGTCAGTTTTCAGAACTTCTTGTTACAACTCAAGTAATAATTGCTCATAATTTTTGGTTGTAAAAATACATGCTTCTAATATTTCTAAGCTGTGAGCATCAGCTCACGTTTACTGGGAGTAATGGTGATTTTTGCCATGTCAGGACACCGAGATTAATGACAGCTGATATTCAATCTTCCCCATTTATGTGTGTGAAAATAACTTGAAGCTGGAACACGCGTTTCAGCTTTTAATTCACAGGAACTAGCAAAAAACCCTGCTAGGAATATGATCTGCAGCTGATGCTTTTTTCTGTCTTCTCCTAGGACTTACCTCTGCTTTGAATAATAACTTCACACGGTTAGGTCCTTTATATAACAAATGTTTTGTAAGACATATAATGTCTTTATATATGTTCCACATATGTATCTCATTAGAATTTATAAGACCTACTGGTCTTAACAAGATTTCATAAAAGAGCTGAAACAAGC
>VZTL01048540.1:0-25983 GCA_013400535.1 Scopus umbretta
CCCCCATTCTGGCCCACGAACCACCTTGTCTCAGTCTCCTGGCAGCTGGTGAGCTGGGTCGGGGAGAAGGGCTCAGCTTTGCACCCAGCCTGGCGCTCGGGGGTTGCTCCGTCGTCCTCCGGTACAAACCAAAGTCAAACATTGTGCAAAATGTTTTATTCTATCCTGTGTAAGCATCGGTTTATTGTGCATAGAAAGAGATCACTGCATATATGAGAAGAATTTTTTTTATTTCTTTTTTTAGGTTCATCCCAATCAAGTCTCAGTTTTTTTTAATTGTTTATACATGGAGGAGGTTTATTGACCATATTTCTCCATGTCTCTTAATTGTGAGCACAGATGAATGTACCGCGCGTAATGTTTCAACTGCCTTATATGAGTTCATAACACTTTGCAATAACCCTTGCAACATTTGTTTAGATGAACACTTGAAGGACATCTGTTGGTGCCGGAAACAATGATGCAGGTTTTTGCTTTTTGTTTTTTTTTAATTGCTATTTTGTCAGAGGAATAGGCATGCTTCTGTCACTCGAAATGAAAATCCTGCTAAGTGCCGACAAAATCTGCTCCGCGTTACCCCCGTTCCTCCTTTCCTTCTCTAATTGGCAGAGTTGCAAGAACGACTGAAGGTAAAGTCTGCTAACACATATTTTGGAAATTGAGATCAATATCTTGCTAAGCCATATGCACGTTTCTCCAGGGGGTTTATTTAGCCAGTTAGTATTTGTGTTGATAATAGCACTGTGAGTTCTGTTTGATGTCAGGTTTGAAAAGGTACGTGAATAAGTGATGGCGCGAGCACCGAGCTGGCATTTGCAGGAGAAACGTGCTTTGTATGCTACAAATCTGGCAGTTGTCTATGAAGGAGATGCCATGTGAAGGGCAACTAAAACACAGGACCCAAGCAGGTGGTCCACATTTAAATCCCACTTTTTGTCCCCAAGGTTAAAAGAGGAAAAAAAAAATCAGCTAGAATTTTTGCGGGATCTGGTCCTTTGCAGCAACCAAGTGCTCACTAGGGGATGCCCTTGCCGGTGCCCCCTTTCTGGTAGGCCTGTGGGAGAAGATGAAGGCCACTGCATCAGCTGGTGATGGGGATGTGCGGAGCTGCAGCAGGAACTGCTCCGGCTCGGCAAACTCTCCTTGCCCTGGGGAGGTTGTGGCCGCCCGCCCTCCCTGGGGCAGGGGCAGAAAGGGATCACCACCACGAGCCTGGAGGGCTACATCTGGCCACCTATGCTTGGATTTCATATCCACTGTTATCACTTATCATCCACATGCTTTCAGGGCCTGATTCCTGTTTTCTCATGTAAAACATGAATGTTTTCCTTTGGAACAGCTATATTCGTTCATTTTCTCAGCTGCCTCTCCCCAACCTTCCCTCCCTTCCTCTCCTTCTACTTAAAGTAATAACATTGGGATAAATAGTTATGCCTTTAACAATGCATGGCTTCTACTATATTTTTCCTTCATTTGCAAAGCATGACTCTACAGTTTCAGCTGGTGTTTTATATGCCACGGGGACAAACATCCTAAAGCAAAAACAAGTGAGAAAATGATGTCTCCATGGAGCAACCTATGCCAAGTGCCTCCCAAGGTGGCAGCAAACACCCTCCTTACTGAAGTCAGGGGAAAAAAAAACCCTACAGGTGCCTATATCTCAGCCTGACCCACTCACACACTTGTAATTTAGGAGGATCTTTCCATTTCTGCATCCCCTGGTGATGAGGTGAGGGCTAGGCAGGAGGCTGGGGGTGCTGCTGCTGCCTGGGAAAGGAGGACGGCTGAGGTGGCAGAGGAGGCTGACACCCCAAAAGACTTGGGATTTCAGGTCCTGTCTTTTTTCTGTTTCTCTTATGTGACCTCGGGCAAATCACTCAATATCCTAGTACCTCATTTTCTCATCAGTAAAAGGAAGATAATGACTCTTTCTTACTTCACTCGTATATGAAGATGGATATACTGAAGACTGTGAGGTAATTAGCTGTTGTGGCATTGGGTCATCTAGTAATTCAAATGAATCTTGCAGGAGAGATTAAACATCATAACATCTGTTTCCTCTGCTCTGAACCAAGTAGGAACACACTTGATTTTTTGCAGTGACAACTTCTGTCCAGGGTGACCTTGGTGCAACTCTTTCTGGCTGCATTTTGACTCTTAATGGCTTGGAAAAAACAGGAAGGAAACCTTAACATGTTTCTCCAGGTTGTTAATTGGATGAATTGATTTGAGGTAATGCAGGTGCTTTTAATGGCTTGCTCTGCATTTTGGTTCATTTTAATTCAAGTAGCTAACAGTGCAGGAGCTTGTCCTACACTCTCAGCAAAGCTGTAACAGCGGGAAATGTTGTCTATGTTTTGCTTTGTGTTTTTGTGTGTCCATAACAGCCTAAATAAAGTGATGCCTTCCCCTTGGACGCATTTGTGCTTGGGCAGTGCACGGGATGGGGGTCACCACTGCAGGCTGCACAGGCTGCCACAGTGCAGGGACAAGCTGCTTCTGGCCCATCCCAATTTCCATTGGCAAGGCAGGTTCCAGGGATCATCAAACATGCAATCCAGCTGGGCGGTTCAGAAAATCTTCTGAGATGCCAAATTGTTTTTGATCTTTGCTCCTGTTGTGTCATCCGGCAATGTTAAAACTGAGGTACCATCCCCTCCTGTGGACTTACCAGCAACTTCACTGCGATGCAGTTACAAGGACTTGTGAGGTGTGTGGCACAATATTGCTGGTGGAAAAGAAAAAAATTAGTGTAATTTGAGGAGTACCAGCACTGTTACTGCAGTGGTAGATTTTTTTTTACCTTTAGAGACTGCAGGTCTGCTCGCTAGGTGCTCTTCAGAATATTACTTTGAAAGTACCTTATGACTTTTTCCTAGCAAGCCATTTAGGAATTAGAAAACCCTAAATCATCTTTTTATTAAGTTTATATACTGGCCCAGCATGCATTCAGACTGAATGTTGAAAAGTTTGCCAGCCAACAAAATCAAATCAATTAAGCCCACAAGATTTATGATGTAGGTCTCTGGAAGTTTTGGGGGCTGGAGTGACTGGCCTTTTGCCAAGGATACAGAAGGAAAATGCACTTTTTTTTTTACCTCGGCTATTTCAACATGCAGGCGAAAAGGCAGGTCACCGGAGCACGCGATGTGAGGTGAGCTGGGAAATTCTGCACAGAAGCGTTGTGCTGCAGAAGCATTCACCCCCGGCCATGCCTTGAGGGCTGCATCTTTTGGGGCAGATTTTCAGAAGACCAGTTATATATAGATAGATATTTGATTGAAATGACAAAGGAGGTGAAGGTGTCTGGGGTAAAATCACAGCTACCACCCTTGGCACCTCAATGATAATACGTCAGAAAAATTGGGGCAATGATGCCTGCCTTTAGATAGGCAAGGGGTTACAGGCAGCATCATGCATGAGCACATTGGGAAGTGTCCTTTGAACAACTCGGTAATTCCCAAACCTCTGTCTCCTCTGTCCACCCTCCCTGCGGCAACGCCACCCTCGAGCGTCCCCACCACCTCCACCTGCACAACAGGCTGAGTTTTCCTAACAGTGATCCGGATGTTTGTCAGAATGTTATCTGGTATCAGGAAAGTATGAAAAGTAACCTGCAAAACTAGAAGGGGTTGTTAATGGTTTAATTATAAGCAGCTACCAGCAAGCCTCATGCACAGTTCAACTTCTTTTGATTAGTCACCAAGACCGGTCAAACTTGAATGGTACCGGGAGGACATGAAGTTACTTCATAAGAGACTTGTACACCTATTAAATGATCAGTTTTAATGGAAAATAGCCAGCTGAAACACTCTATAAAAGCATTGAACAGGGCAAGATGTGTGCCTTATTACCTCTGAGTTTATCTACATCTCTGTTAGGCTGACTGGGGCTGACCTCAGCAGGTGGATCAGCAGAGGGCTGGCTGTGTGGGGAGCAGGGAATTGCCTCTTTTCCCCCCCAAATGGTAACTTTTGAGTGGGATTTTACATGACAGCCTTCCTTTTCTACCTCTCTAATATTTCCATTATCATTTTCTTTTCCTACACACAAATCACCTCTGCTTGAAAACCAGGTTTCCCTATTCTCATTGATCTGCTACATGAATCTAAAATTACCTAAAGCTGTTCCTGTCACTCCTTCACATCCTGATGTGGTTTGACTGCTCTCCCAAGTGGCACTTTTCAGAGCTGTACTTGCCGTGTTTTCATTCCTTTNCTAACTTATCTCATGAATGAGCGTGTGTGCAGGAAGGGAATTAAGCTCATAAACTAGGGAGTGCCAAAGTGTCTCTGAATAAATAAAGCCGATGGCCATGTGGAAACGCAGAGCTCGCAGCTTTTATTGTGGGGCTTACAGGTGCTCTGCTCCGCACTGGGAGCCCAGAGTGGGACAAGAGGTTTAGATTGGATATTAGGAAAAATTTCTTCACAGAAAGGGTTGACGAGCACTGAAACAGGCTGTCTGGGGAAGTTGTTGAGTCCTCATCCCTGGAGGTATTTAAAAGATGTGTAGATATGGCGCTTAAGGACATAGTTTAGTGGTGGACTTGGCAGCGTGAGGTTAATATTAGACTCGAGGATCTTAAGGGTCTTTTTGAACCTAAATGATTCTATGATTTTAAGAAGAGCTGGAAATGGTCTCCAGGCTGAGGGTGGATGTCTTCAGGAGTTTAAGAGGTTGTTAAGAACTCGTTATGACATTTGAGGAAAGCAGGAGCCCTTGCTCTCATTAGCAGTAAGGCTGTTTTGCCCAGCGAGCAAGCTGAAGGACATCAAAGTCTACTGATGTGGATGCTTAAGGATGCTTAAAAGCCTCTTCACTGTTTCAGCATGGTGGAGTGCAGCCCGAGCTCCAGAGAAAATAAAAACTTGTGGGGCCAGATCTGTGGCTGGTATCGATCACCTGATGCTGCCAAGCTCATTTACACCTGTGAGTACCCAAACTTACACTGTCATCCTAAACCATCCCATATGAAAAGGTACCAGGGGATGCAGGAGTAATGGGGGACCACGGTAACTGCGTGAAGAACAGCACTGCTCCTGCAGCGGGGCACTTTAATGTTCAGTATTTTCCTAATGTGACTCAAAGTGCAATGAAGAAAATAATAGTAACAGGTATTTTATGGGGAATGGCAACAAATAAAAAGGCAAGAAGCAACAATCAAAGCCTTGGTGAGCTGTGGGAGATGGCACAGGTGTTGTACAGGATGGTGTCGAGAGCTGTGGTAGCAGAGCAGCCCTGGATGCAGCCCAGGATGGTGTGATGGACGGGACGGGATGGAGAGGGCGTGTGGTGCTGCAGCACCTTTGGCTTAAAATCTGTAAGGTGCTGGGGGTGAAATCCTTCCTCACTTGCTTGCTGAGGACAGCCCTGGCACTCAGCAGGACTTGGGCTCCATTTAACTTCGTACGTGGCAGCAGCAGAGGATGAAATGCTGCAAAGAAAGCAGTGAAACTGCTGTGTGCCTGCAAGCATGTCACTAGGGGAATTGCTCTGCTCGGCATATTACTGGGCCTCACAAACTGTAGTTTTTGGGGTAGTTTTATAAGCCAGCATGAGCCTGCCCCTGAGTCGCCCAGGAGAAATGACACTATTTTGGGGGTACACAAGAGGCGAAGCATCCGTGTGGCATTTAAGACATAGGCAGTTGTGAGCGAGGAAATTGATATTGCTGAAAGCCTGTGTGAATTGTGTCTTTGCTATTTATGGAAGAGGAGTAAGGTCACTTCCCCGGGCTATGGGATTCAATTTGCTTGCGGTGAGGAAGGCGCTAGGAAGAAAAAGTGAAAAGCCTGCTTGTAACAGAGCAGAACAGCCAGTAAAAGCCTTAAAAGTTGGCATTGTTCTTTGAGCTGTGATAAATAATGTCCCTCAGACTGTGAAGAAGGGGCCGAGAAAACCAAGAAAGCCTTTGGCGTGGGTTTTAACAGCACAGTTGTGTGTGCTCTGGAGGCTGGGTGTAGCAAGGCACCACGTCTTTAGCTTTTGCTCAAGCCTGTGGACTTGGAGGTGCTGGGGTTTTTTGCAGGGCTGAGCTCTGGAAATGACACCCGTCGCTTCACATAATAAACGTTATTTGGGAGCTGGGACTCTGAAGCAGCATAAATCAGTCCCACACCAAGCCCGTGCTGGCTCTACCAACAAAACACTGTGAAGGCTTTGAAACCGAGCACCCCAAAATCACAGCGTGACACTGTGAATGTGCCCCTGGGGACAGAATTATTCTTTTTGCCTCAGGCTTTTCTCTGAAATTCATCCCAGTCGAGCTTTTCTCTGGCACTAGTTACCTGCAAGGTGCCATGACGAGCGGGAGGTGCTTTGCCTCCTTCCATGGAGAGGGACTTTGGAAAACACTGCTGCTGGGAGGACCTTCCTAACCCTAACTATGCCTAAAGCAGGGCTATCATGGCACTGACTGGGGCAGGAAGCCTGTCAGAGCCAGAAAACATTGTGTGATTTATATATCACATTAAAACCTTACAGAAAAGGTAGGCAAAGTGTTATTGTACAGGCAAGTTTTTCTGAATTTCCCAGGTATTTCCCAAGTTTTCAGGTAACTTGCCCTGTGCCATCAGGTCAACCTTGTTCATCGAGGAGACCTTCAGACCTTGCAGGTGAGGGTCACCCACCCTGGCAGCTGGTGCTGCAGCAGGACACATGTGTGGGCAGCAAGCAACATGCAGGAGATGAAACCCAGATATCATATACGTATATACATATAAACATACACAAACATGTGCTCACAGCTGGCTGCTCTCTGCAGATTCCAGTTTGATTTCTGAGTTTCCTAATCTCTAATTTCTGGGGCTGGCAGGGAGCCCCATGGCCAGTGCCGGAGCTCATGGCCCCACTGGGAAGGCATCAGCCATGGTCTTGATGGCTGTTCAATTTTTTTTTCAAGTGTTTGTTGCTAACATAAAGTGTAATTCACTTTATGTGCAAAGGACACAGGTTTTTCAGCTCTGGTTGTTTTGTTTAGGGTGTTTTTCCATGCTTTTGGTTGCTGTTTTGACAAGGAGTGGGTTTTTTTTGTTCCTCTCATTCCTCCTCCCCACTTTGATAAGATTCACCTGGAAAGAAATCAGCTCAGGTGTTAGATCTGGTGCTGACAGACTTCTGATCACTTCTTACCCTTTTTTCCAGGCAAGGCCAAAGTAGCAGAAGCTCTCAGAAATTAATAATGCTACGGGGGCATTCAGTGGTCCAGCCTTAGCACTGATGGACCTGTCAGATGTAAAACCTGTATGCAGAGCCCTGGCAGCAAGCTGAGGTTGCTGCCACAGCTTGTTTACCAGAGCAAGGCCACAAATTGCAGCAGCTGTAGAAAAATGAGGCCAGAGGGATCCTTCCTCCAGGTGAAAGCTCTTTCCTCCTCTCAATTGCATATACAAGTTTTCCCTGTCCTCTTGCCTATGCTTTCAGGAACTATTGTCCTGCTGAGGTGGTCTGCAGAGTCTTCCCAGGCTTGTGGTACCCTGGACAGGAAGGTCCTGGTCCTGCTGGCTCCAGTGAGCCCTGGTCTGGAGGTTTTAGCTCAAGATGGAGTGAAACTGTTGGTCAAGCAGGTATCTCTGATACAAATGTTAAGTGGGACCGTGCTTTCTAGTGAAGCGTATATCATCATGCTCTGTTGTAAGAAGTATCTCTTACATCAGACTTATGCTTGTTAGCTGTAGATGATTATTCATCTTGGTCTAAGAGGCTGCTTCTCAGAGCACTGCCTGCCTTACTGCTCTAGGCTCTGGTGCAATAATCGGTGCTTATTTCCGAGTTATGCAGGGATATGGAGTGGGTCTGGCTCTCACCGGTGCTTCAGGTGGAGAGGAAGAAGAAACCTTGGATCTTGGAGTACAGCTATATGTGTGGGAGAAACCAAACAGGAGGGAATGACTAATTCAAATATCTTTTTCCTTCTGACAGTCTCAAATGAGTCTTTGTTTTGGGAGCAATTGAGAGATAGCTCTGTTCAGGAAATTAATAGCACTTGCTCTGAAGGACCCTTTGTCAAAGAAATGCCAAAAAAATTTATAGTCTTGAGCCAGGCCATGCAAGTATTGAATGGAGAGTGTCAATATATGGTCTTCTGTTTACAGCTTTAGTGAAAGAGGCTTTTCAGACAGAGTATGATTTGTACCAACTCCTACCCACAATTGATCTCAAAAGGACCAATTTGATGTAGGATCTGTTTATTTTAGGAGAGTGCTAACAGACCTTTGAATGGGTCAGCGCTGAAGTCAAACAGATTTTCAATATCTATATTACTGAAGAAAAGGCTTGCTCTCAGTTGTGCTTTCCAAAAAACGGTGGACGGCAAATACTAGACACTTATACCCCAGTATTACTCTGTTACAGAACACATTTGAGCTATTTTACACAACTGCAATTAATCTCTTTCCATCTGATTTCAAGGCTCTGGAAATTCAAGCTTATGCAAATTGTAGTAAATAACTTCACATGCTTTGCTGTAATAGGACAATTGCAGTCTTTGGCTACTAGTAGTCAAATACAAGATTTATTTTTCTTGAAAAGATGAGATTTATTTTTGTTGAACAATGGCAAATGTAGTGTAAAAATTGCTCAAGAGACAAGTAAATAAATATTCCTTCTTTGCTGGGAGTGAAGGAAAAATTAATGTCCAAGTAGAGAAAGCAATTTCTCTCTGGAGGAGCGGAGTTTCCTGATAAATGCACTCAAACTTGCACACCAAGTTTGGAAAAATGAAGCTGCTGGTTGTGCAGAGCTTCAAAAGCCCTGGTTGCCCCTGCATCCTGGTGGGAGAGGAGGAGCAGTAGCCCTATACCCACCCTCGAGCTGCTTGGGATTGACCCCCTTGTGTGACCCTTTCTAAAATCTGAATTGTCGTGCGTGTCTGGATGCAAGGACAAGGTCTCCTGCCATCACTCCCATGTGCCACCCCACCGTGGCAGCACGGACACCATCTGGCCTGGGAAAAAAAAACACTGAAGTGCAGGTTTTTTAGACACATCTCCTGGTTGTATCTGCTGAAGTTAAGACACCTGCGGTAACCTGTGTGGACCATGTTTGGGATGTGAAAGGAAGGATTTGTGTGGCTAGATGCGGGTGTGCAGCAAAGGCCCCCTCTCTGCCACCCCAGACGGGCGGCAGTGCAGGGTTGCATCTTCCAGTTCCCATATATGAGCAGTAAGCCAGCACTGGGCAGGTCTCCGTGTCCCGGTGCCTGTGATGGTGACCATGTGCTGTGTCCCCTTTCCTTACACCCTGCTGCCTGCTCAGGGGAGGATCCAGCCAGCCCTCTGCAAATGCAGTGAAGGCAGCACACGGTGCTCGGTCCTGACTGATCAATACTCTTCCTAAAAGGCTCTTCATCTTCCCCTCACTGCTGCCTGACAAAGGGTGCCAATATTTTTCCACCGGGCTGCTGGTGTCTATGTGCATGCTGTTTATCAACCGCAGTGCTTGGCATGCACCTGCCTTTGGCCTCTTGGTCTGTGGGCATCCCCCCTCTTTTGATTCATGTAGAATAAATATTTGGATAGCGGGACAAGAGTCTTATTTGATGTAATCAGTGTTTTCTTATGTGTCTGTTAGGTGAAATAATAAAACTTTCATTTTCTGTCTTATTTACGTATGAATTGTTGTGAGTGACTAACGATCTTCCTTCACATGCACACCTGATCTGTGAGCAGCTATTCTGGGTGAGACATGAGAAACATTTCTTTTGAAATAGTATGAAGTGGCTGGTTCAGGTTCACGTTGGTGCATGTTGTGCTCATTTTGGTGCTATGGATGCATTTTGTGGTGGAAGAGAATGTGATGCTTACATCTTATGGGGTAGTAATTTCCAGGCTTAACCTAATTTTCAATAAGTTTCAGTGGGAATTTTGACTATCCTACCAATGTGAGATGTGTTTTTTTGTGCTTGAGGTTGTAGGAAGTGTAAAATTTTGTGCGTAGAGACCTGTTTCCATCCTAGCCTGCAGCTCTTGTGCCTTGAAGCCCTGCAAGGCTTTACCACGGCCCATCAAGGAATTAGGACGTGTTCCCGTTCCCCGCCTGCCTGTGGCTCCAGGGCTGATGCTTCTGCATCTCTAAGGAGCAGGAGTTGGGGTCAGCAAGGAGCTTGGGGTCAGCAGCGTGAGGGAAATATGCAGAGTTCCCCTGGGGAGAAAGCTGCATAAAGCATGAAAAAGTCCATTGTTTTATAAAAATTTGAGCAGTTACTTCTCTAGCGATGCCAAGCAAGGCATTGAGCAAAGCCCTGGTAATACTCTCGTTCATTTTGTCAGTGTGTATTCTGTGTAATGTTGGCTCATGGAAGTTCTCATCACTGTGACCACTAGAAAAATAACCTGGGTTACCACTGAGCTTTCGGCAACATTGATTTACAAACATATTTATTAGAGTACTGTTACCACTTCTTGTATACCATGATACTTCTGGAAGAGTTGCTTCCCAAGCAGTTCAATTTACTCATTTTAAATGACTCAGCCATAGCAATATATTCAGGTATTAATACAAAATAGTTATTCTCCAAGGATATTTTGAGCAGCCAATAACCAACTTTCCTTGAACAACGTGGAGGGTGTAAATGGCTTAGCGGCTTAAGATATTTCAATGCTGTTACAAGTCTACATTTGTCCAGGAAAAAAAATCTTGCTGGTAAAACTGCTTAGCCTATTTGGTGCTAGTTTCTGCACTCTGCTCTCTGCTAACAACATAATGGAGATGAACGGAGCTATAAGGTTTCTTATGTTTTTCTGTAATTTTTCTTTTTTTCTTTCCGTGACCAGGTTTTGGAGCAGAATTACACCTTTTTCTCTCTAAGTCTTGTGTTTGCTGATTATGCAGCAGAAAGCTTTTTCTGGTACATGCCGTGCTCCTTTGTGCTAATGGGGAACTAAGCCTGTCTGAAGACGGTCAGATGAACGTCTAAGGAAAAGATGTTGGAGAGACTGTTCAAAGTCTCACGATCTATTAACTTCAGGTGTTGTGTGCTGTCATCTCAGTGAGATGAACAAGACCCATTGGAGAGATCTCGCTGTTGTCCTTCCCTGCTTGTTCCACCCTTACTCTTCCCGCTGCTGAAGAGGTCTGTGGCAGAAATGTCTGGAGGCGTCAGGGATGTGCAAGGCTGACGGCAAAGCAGAAAGCGCTTGTCCTCCCGGGGAGCCGAAATCAGGTGACATATAACAACCGGGGACTACAAACCAACCAGATAACCAGGTTGTTTAATGACAACACTTTAAAACTGAAGCATTTCAATTTTACTTCAGTCTTTTTGTTTCCAATTCTCATCCATTTATATTAAATAAGGTTAAAAAAAGGATAATCCTCTTATAAAAAGACCTGACCTCTTGTTTCCTTTTGGAGGAACATTTTGCTTAGCCACAAAAAAGGGAAGGCTTTAAAGGATTTTCTATTGGTATTTTGGAGAGAGCAGCAGTATTCTCATTTCCGGTTAATCCCAAACTATAGTATATCTATTCTGAAATATCTTTATGCTTTGGCAGAGCTATAACAGCGATTGTTCAGTCAGCTTTGTTTGCAGTATGAGTTCCAAAACTCTCTTAATTTCATTTATTTCTTAATGGTTTCGGAAGACGTGTTTCACCTAGGAAACAGAGGTGCTTGCCAGCTGGAAAAATTTGGGAAGCCCACAAATACTCCTACCGCACTGTGGGGTAGAAGGGAGTGTTCAAATGCTGGGAGATGGGATAAAGCGAGCTGTAATTCTGTTGCATGTAATAAGAATAAGAGGAATAAGGAGGAAAGTGCCAGAATGTGAAAGAGTCAGCATTGGCAGAAGCAGAGTAAACAAGACATTGAGTTTGATACAGGTGGCTGGAAGAAACCCACAAAGGATGCGAGGAGGGCAGGACAAGACTGGAGCAGCCGGTAAGGATGTGATGCTGTGCAAAGGCAGCGGTGCAGGCAGGGAGGGCAGCGCGAGCCCTAGAGAGGAGAGGTGTAAAGGAAGGGCAGGGCCAGGCAGAGGAGGCCTTTTTGTGGTGTCGCTCAAGAGCTGAACAGAAGCTTGCCTGTGGAAAAAAAGGCAGGTGCCCTAGGTGATTTGGTTCTTGTATCCTTGCGGATGTTGCTCAGCTCCTTTCAAGATGCCTTGAGACTTCATAACTTTTCTCACATCAGTCCACGAGTTAATTTTCTTCTGTGGGAAAATTCAGTCCTGGGGCAAGGCACAGGGACTGCTTTCCTCCCCTGTGAGACAGATGCCGGGTGGTCCCAAGTCATTTATTCCTTGTCCTCTGCCTGGTCTCTGCTGGCTGCGTGGGCTGTGCTGCCAAGGGAGCAGAAACTGTGAGCCGTGAGCATCTTGATCTCTCCCAGCCGGTTATCCTGTGACAGAAAGGGAGTAATCTATGAAGATGGCTGTATAAACACATTTTCGCCAAAGTGATGTTATTACGGTAGTTTTGCCAAAAGCAATTATTTTATTGAATAAGTTCATTGTGCTGCCAAGGGTCTGGCTATACTTTATGTGGCTTAAATGAGGTTCCTTGCTAAAGGAGACCTTCAGAGAGCTTAATTTTATCCAGCCTCTGACTCATTAGCAGCAGTTTCTCTCCTTGCAACTGCCTCTCCCAGGTAGAGGATGCGACTAAGGATGGCCAGCTCCCGTGGCTGGCAGCGCTCAGCACGAGGAGTGGAAAGACGGCCCTTGTGTCTCTGATAATGGTGAAAGAACCTTTTTCTAGGGGACACTTTCTGATTTGGAGCGGATCCTGTGAGTCAGCTGTAGGTGGTTTACCTAAACGGGCATGGCTGGAGGAAGTGATTCACCCTGGCACCAGATGGCTGGTGTTGGCTGGGCCTGATAAGCGGAGTGAAACGCTGGAGCATTGTAGTCTCTGATAACCGCCATCTCTGGGGTTATCTTCTAGGCAATGCATTGTCATTTTTTCCATGATTCACACACAGTGGGATATCTGAGAAGCTGATTGTGAAGTGTGCCAAGAAGGCTTACTTTGTCATCTTGATAGGCCTTCTTGGGGCTGGTGTTTTGAGATATATGCTGGACTCCTATGAAACGTGGCTTTTTTTCTTATTCCCTTCCTCCTTGGTCAGGTCAGAAACATTTCTGCCATGCGATGGCCGTCATGCACGCAGTGGCTGGGGCTGCTCTCCCTGCTGTGGGCTGCGTGGCTCCTGCTGAAAACAGCTGGTCAAGGGCAGAGCGGTGCCCATGATTCTGCCCACTTCATCCCCATGTTACCCAACCCAGGGTTAAGCAGAGAACAGCTGTATCCCAGTGCAGCTGTATCCCAAGCTCATCCATCCACGGTAGCTCCCTGTGTGTTTGTTAGTTCCAACTCGTTAGAACTGAACTGATGCTGAAAGGAGTCTTGTGAGTGCTGTTAGCAGCTTCAAGGTGACTTGCTCGAAGCTGTAGCTCTTATCGCTGTCTCCGTTGGACGGTGGATGCGACCCAACTGTTTTATCAAGTCTCGTGATGGGGGGGAAGAGTGGTCCTGCCTGTGCCGTTCGCAGTAGATGTGAAAACCCTTTATCTGATAACATGATATTGTGGAACATCAGGAAATAAATTTATCTTCAACTGGCGTTGTTCAAAGCCTTGGGAAAACAGGCAGAGACGAAGTTTTCTCTCTCTCCTCTGGCACAGACCCCCAGGTAAACTAGAAGGATTATATGGGGTGTGTAAATGCATGCCATCTGGTTTGGAGGGATTAGGACCACATTCAGCTTGTGGGCCAGCTTCCCTCGGGTCTTTTTATGATGGGCTGATGGTAGCAGTTGAAATTAAATGTGGAGATAAATGATGTCCAAAGGATTTGTGGGCAGGCGGCTGTTCATCTGAGCAGGTTTGGATGCCTTAGTACATTAGATCCAAATACCTGGCCAAAGAAATGCAGATTCCTCTATAAGCCACCCTTTGTTTTTTACATTGCTTTGGAGATAAGGTGACACTTCAGATAAGCCCTGGGCAATGCCTGTCTTTTCTAACCAAAGGAACAGCACTTGGCCTGGCTTTCCCTGGGCTGGTGTTCCCCCCCCTCCCCAACTCCAGCTCAGCTTTTTATATGACATGTCCTGCTTGAAAGCTCAGTCTGCTGAATTCTTTCACAGAATTTGCCCAACTTCTGCTATGGTGTGCCCCAAAAAACACAGCAGGGCTTCCCTTTGCCGTTATAGAAGTTGATCTAACTTCTCTCGTGGTGCCTGTAGCTTTGTTTTATATATATATATATATAGTTAGGTTAAGAAAAACTCGCTGTCACAGAGGAGCCCTCTGGGAGTGCTTTCTTCAGCCTGATACCTACTTATTACAGGTGATCCTGGGATACTGAAACACAGATTTGCCGTGTAGATAATAAATCGACAAGTCTGTGCAAATAACGTGGTAGTGGCTTTGTACAGCCTGGCCGAGGCTGGGTTGCGTGCGTCCCCTCTCCTGCGGTGCTTATCGGCTCCTGCACGTTTGCATTAGAGAAAAGTCTTCCTTTGGAAAAAGGACTTTTGGATTAAAACTTGGATTTAGAGCCAGATTCAGTTTCTGGCACATATCTGTCATTTCAGTTAATTAAGTGGTTACATGGAGAGCAGTTCAGAGAACTGCTGTGCTCCCCGTATGATTAATGGAACTAAGTGGTTTGAATCATTTTACAGGACCACATTGATAGGGCAGCGAGGTGCCTATTTCATGCTCATAAATCAGATAGCTAACATGATGTGAATACCCTCATCAGAGCTTTATGCAATAAGAGGATGATTTCTGCCTTCTGAAATTCAACACTGCAAATAAAATGCATTTTTGAACCTGCTGCAGCAGAAGGTGCTGGGACACGTGAGCTAGGACTGGGTAGGTCTTTATGGCTGGGTAAGTCAGTCAGATTACCGGTGCTGCAAGCTCCATCCTGAGGTTACTTTCTTGGCTACGTGGCTGCTGTTAGGAGCCCCTTCCTTGAGCCTTCTCAGCTTTGATGGCAAGAAAGCTCTCCCTTACTTTGACACTGCATGAGTTCCTTTCTAATTTATGTCCACAGGCTCCCGCACCAGCATTTTTTTTACCTGACCGAGCTCTTCTCATCCCTGGTGCTTCGACAGCATACCAAACCTTTTCAGCTTTTGCCATTGCTAGGCTCAGCAAGTGAAGCTTTTACAAGTTTCCTTGCATGATGAAGTAGGCTTTTGCCTCCTTTTGTAAGCCTGGGAAGCCTTCTCTGCACCTGCACAGGTTTGAATTAATCTCTCACGGTGGAGGGGGCCCTGAATTGTCTGCGCTATTCCAGAGCATGCCTTGTTCAGTGAAAGGCATTAACGCTTTTCTGTCTCCGGGGGAAGTAGGTGGTGATGAATCCCAGAACTGCACTGGCCTTTTTGAAGGCCTCGGTGAATGAACTTGGACTGTAATATTGCAAAGGAAAACAAAACAGTGAAATGAATCAAGCTGGCGCAGCAAATAGGACCTTATTTACCAACTGTGTTTGTTCTCCCGCATTGCTGCGTTCATTTTCTGATTTCTACCTCAAATGCAGTGGTTAAGGACTGAGAATTGCCACCTCAAAAGCTGCTGCACTCTGTTAGCGTGGGTGCGTGGTGCTGGTAATGGTGCCGGTGAACGGCTGCAGACTGCAGGAGCGTGGCCAGCTGTGGAGGGTGGAGAGGGAAGCAGGCAGAGCTGGGAACAGATAGACCGGCTCCAGAGATCTGAAATAGCCAAGAAATGGCTGTATTGCTGCCCTCTGGCATGGGTGCAGCGAAGCCGGGAGCACCTGGCTCAGCCCTGCCTGCACTGGAAGGAACCAGGCTGCATCGCAGAGGCTGCGAAGGGCGCTGCTGGCGGCGTCCCACGGGCAGGAGCGGAGGGTTTTCACCAGGCGCTTATGAATTACAACGGCAGCAAAAGCGACTCCTCCTCCCTGCCGCCCAGGTGGACGTGCGCACCGCTTCTGCAGGCAGACCATGACGTTCCTGCGGCAGGCAGCTGGGCTTCTTGACAGGTTATAATCAATTCTCTCAAACCTTTTAAGTAACTTAATTCCCCAAAGTGGTGCAACTTCAGTTCATAATCAGTTCTTCTAACCCAATAATTGGAGGGCAAATTATTAGAAAGCGACAGCAAGGGATGTGGCCGGGGAAAAAAAAGATTCCACTTCTTTGGCTGCCCTCTCCGGAGGGGATAAGGCTCAGCAGCTCTCCTTGCTCACGGCACATATGTTGTTGCACAGCGATCAGGAAAGTGCTGGCAGAAATGACTCCGCTCCTGAGAACGCCTCGTTTCATTGCAAACAGTAAAAAGGCATTGACTTGACATAACAAAAACGGTATTGCAGGTGGAAGGGGTGGGCTGCGCTGCCCCAGACTTCCCCTGCCACCGGGAACAGGTCAAGGGCAGGTTCCCAGCAGGCGGCGGAGGGCAGCAGTTCTGCCTCGCAGGGGGGGGATCTGCCAGCACATACCCATCATCGGCTGAGAAATGCTCAAATACCTTTGTTCTGAGGTCCGTGTGGATCATGCTGGCACACCACATGCACGTTCTCGATCGAGCTCCATTTAACTGGCGGAACCTCAGAGCGGCAAGGCTGGTTCAGAGGCTTGCATTTCCCCAGGGACTGGGAGTTTTCATATTTTGGGCTGTGGACCTTGCCTTTAAGAGTGATGGGTGAAGTCCAGAGTTCGACAGTGGATAGTCCAAAAATAAGTTTTGTTTACAATAATTTAATGTTAGTTTTACTGCAACTATTCTCTCTGGCTCCTGTTCATGAAACCAGTATCACTAGGACATGTTTCTATAAATTTAGTGAATATTCCTCCCCCCGCCCTCCAGTTTTTGGCAAATATGGAACTACTTGACACTTTTGGCACTTCAACATGGAAAATCACCAAAATTTAAAACATGAAGACATAAGCAGCCTTTCAAGCACAAAGAAAATCCTTTCCACATCTATCTCTTTTTTTCCATCAGTTTTAATTTCAGATACAACCTGCTGTGACCGAGTCAGAGTTTTAACATCAGAAAGAAATATTCCGTCTGAAATGGCTGAGACTGTGCAAAACAAGAGGTCTTTTGTGCGGCTGGCATAAATCCCTTGCTGTAGCTGCTGTTTGCTCAGACCTAGGGTCAGATCAGCTTGTTATTTGGAGGAGCCCAAGGTCCTCATCTATTCCCATGCTTTTGCTGTGTGTAGCTGCCACAACCCGGGTGTAGGGAGGTCAGAAATTCCTCACCTGAACTTCCACTGTGCTCATTTATTAGCCTGTTGCTCATGTAATCGGCAGATATGTCTGAAATCTGTTAGATAAATATGGATGTTGGGCAGTTTACACCATACTATGCTTTCCAATTAGCATTAACGGGACTTGCGCATCCAGCAAAATCCAGTTTATGAAGGTTCCCACCATCTAAGTTCGTCCCTGCATCTTGTGCATCCTTTTTTTTTTTAATAGAGTGAGCTGCTGATGTACTGCGGCTTTGGAGGTTAGTTTTTGATGACAGAAGTAAATATAAGTCTAGCACATTGGAGCATTGACTTCAGCTTGCTCTGTCAAGGACTGGCTTGGCTCATAGTCACTCGTTTTGTGTTTTGCACTTAATTATAACTTCAGGTCACACAAGGGCCTGAAACCATAGGATTCCTGCAGTCCTTATGAGATGTATAGCTGTATAATTGGATCCGTGAAGAGGACAGACCCTTAGCTGCAGCTGTGGTACTGCCTCTGGCTGTAGGCAAAGGAACCTCCTGGGGTGGGAGCCCTGCTCTGCCAATGCCCTTCTGCAGCTCCATCCCCTTGAAAAGCGAGTTGTGCACCCTTGCACGCCTCTCCCGATATCAACTTCTGCTGTCTGATAGGAGCCAGTTTCTAGGGTAAGTGGGAACCAAGCTGCTGAGTGCTTTAAAAGTCATAAAAACACCTGCAGCCAGCCCAGGACACTAATCGTGGCATCCCCAGAGGGCTGGCTTGCTGCTGCTTGCTGGACTGCTGGGCTCATGACGGCTGCCGCGGCACAGCTGAGCCCTTGTGCAGCTCGGGGAGGGGAGTAAGCCTCTCCTGACCTCACCTGGACAACAGATTTGCTCCCCATCCCCATGAGGAGCAGGCTATTAATGAAAACCTTCTAAGCAAGATCTTCAGGGGTAGCTCCTGGGTGTTGTTAACCACAACTGCGTGTTTTTCCTGGACCCCAAACGCCGGCTGGCATCACAGAACAAGACCCGCTTGGGTTTTTACCTCTTGCTTGACCCAGGAACAGCCAGCATGCACACTTGCTGTCAAACCATTCATTACTGAAAGAAAACATCAATTAGTATCAGCCATGCTGCATTCATTATTGTCTCTAAAATTAGTATAAATGATCAATCAAGGTTATGCATAATGAGCAACAGCAATACCTGAATTATGAAGCATGTGGAAATAATAAAGGTGACAAGCAGAAATTGCTTTCCTCTGGGAGAAAATATTAGGCTCACAGTGATAATTTACTACCTTCCTTTGTTTGAATACAGATTTGAATTTTACACCAAAATACTATTAAGAGCCAAAGGGAAATGAAGTTTCTATTTTTGCTTGGTATTTCCAAAATAAAGGTGCTAACTCTCTTTATTAAGGCCCCATTCTGGGCATATAACATGTTTGGGGTCAGGAAAATTAGTGTGAATGTGCTGGGTTTTACGCCGTAATAAAAAATGTATCTATGTAGCTATACATGAAAATTATTTTAAATAAATACGTCAATGATAAAGTGATGCAGGAAAAAGGAAGACATTCTTCTCTGGAGTATCTACTATTGGAAAATTCAAAGGTTTAGTTTGGGACCTTGAGTTTTCTTTGCTCTTTTATTTTTGTAACTGGGGAGAGGGGTATTTACTATTTGGACAAAACAAAGCACATTTTGACTTATCTTCTACTTGGGAACCTGTCTGGAGGTGATTAGAGGCAAGGAGGAGTCACCTTTGCTGTGCTTCCATTACTTTTCATTTCCAGGGGATGGGGGAAGTACAGAGGACCCAGAGGAGGTGGTGAGGATGGTCGGGAGTTAGGGAGCGTGACCGTGAGGAGGATTTGAGGGCTGTTTTAAGCGTGGTGAAGAGGGAGCTAAGGGTGATCCCACCAGCACTTTGAAGGGCGGTTACAAAACTGATGGAGACAAACTCTTCCTGGTAGTGTCAGATATAAAACAAAGGCCACAAATTGCGATTTGGGGAACTTCAGCTCAGATGTTGGAAAATACTTCTTGATGAGAAGGGTGACATAGACCCGAAGAGGTGGCATCTCTGTCCTTGGAATTTCCCAGGACCTGGCTAGGCAAAGCTGAAACTGATGGCCTCGTTGCTGCCAGGAGCCCTGCGTGGAGCAGGAGCTGGGACCGGAGACCTCCAGAGGTCCCAGCATTTCTGTAATCCCCGGATTTGGGTGCTGCTGTGATGTGCTGGGATCCAGCAGCCTCCAGCTCAGGGAAGTGTAGCTAAGAAGAAACGGTGATCATTCCTGGCTCACGGCAGGGAAAGGCAATGACTTAGCGATGTCAGAGCACTGCAATAAAAATAAAAAAGGCATTCAGAACAAGATGCAGAATTAGAGCATAATTCAAATTCATAAGCAAATTCAAGTATAACCATTTTTCTGTTTTGGAAGTTGTGACGATCCACCCTGGGGTCAGGATTCTGGAGCATACTGTTCCCCGAGGGATTTCAGTCCTACGGCGTCGCAGGTGCTGCCCTGCGGGGATGCTCATACCTGGCGATGAATAAAACACGCGGCGCGTGCTGGAGCTGTGCATTGCCTCTGACGCGGCGGGTTGTGCCACCTTGGCGTGGAAACCTCCCTGGAGCAGACAGCAGCAGTCCGCTGCTGTTTGTTTGCAGCTCCGAGCTGTAGCTCTGCTCCAGGATGCCTGGGGAGCTCTGCCCTGTGCCCCCTCTCTAGCTGATCTTGTGTGCGGCTGGGGAAGCTGTGTATGTGTTTGATGGCTCTTGCCTGAGTTTTGAGGGGAAACAGCAAAACGAAGTTCCACGTTTCCTGCCATATGACCTGCCTCTCCACCTCCCGCTGGCCGGGGGAAGAGGCAAAGGGTGGAGGAAAGAGGATGGAGACGCGTCTACGTGGTGGTTTTTTGCAAGAGGCTGAAGTGCAGGTTCTTCAGGGCTTTTTTTGCTGGCTTTCTGCATGGAGCCATGCATGCACGAATTCCCAGGCGCCGGCTTTCTTGGCCCTGCTGAGCGCTACCTGGATGAGGCCCTTGGGTTCCGATGGCATCTTGTGTGGGCACCACACATTGCGCCTTCTGAAGCACCTGTTTTCTGCGCGTTCAGAGGCTCACTGAGTGGAACTGCTTTCCTACATTCAACTCGGAAGCCCTTCAATTAAAAAAAAACCAAAACCAAAACCCCAAACCAAAACAACCACCACAACCGTTGAATTAGAACAGCTACACTTTAATCAGAGCAATGATTTCCCATCTAATTGCATCACTTCAGAAGAAATATTTACAGACTGGAACCAAATACCAGAAAAATACTTTTAAATCCCTGGAACAGACTTGATGTTGGTTTATTTCATTTGATGAGAATAATGGGTTTGTTTGCTTATAATAAAATTTATGATAGCATTAAATATTCTCATGTCCTTACCTTTAAGTGCAGCACAGGTTTTGTAAATGTCATTGTTACTTAGCAACCTTGACTAGTTTTTGAAACACTTTTTGATTTTGGAAGTATAAAGAAGTATAAAAACATGAATGGTATGTTTTTCATAAACAAAGAGCAAAGTATGTATTTCCCAATTCAGGCAAGTAATTTTAGATTAAAGGGAAACAACAATCACAACCATGGAAAAAATTATCCAGGAAAAAGATCACAGAAATGAATGTTTTCAGCTTGTGAATCTGAAATGAACTGTAGCTGCAAGATTAACTGGGCAGGGACAGTTGGTTATATTTAAAATTGCGATATCCATCAGGCAAAATGACATCTCCTTTTAGTTATGCGGCTGCATATATCGCAGCAGGCAGGCTTATCAGGTCAGGAGGAAAAGGATGTGTGCGATGCTGATGTGTATTATACAGAACGGGAATCTGAGATATACGAATTGGAGTATTCAGTCAAATAATGGTACCAAGAGTAAGTATATTGGGCCTTGTGGGGGCTGTGAAAAGAAAAGGGGGAGTTAATATTAACACTGGGTGAGATAATTTTAAAGGGCGTTCCCTTGAAATGTTGATTTATATATTTATATATATACACATATTCAGAGCTTTCCAGCACAGAATTTTTTTCACGTCAGTATAGAAAACCGGTCTCGGTATAGTCATTAACCAGATGGCGGGGGCAATTCCCTTACCTCTAAGAGACCTCACGATAAGATCTTGACCTGGACAGAAGTATAACAGGGATTCATCTTTACAGCTGTGTCCCATCACTGCATTGCTCTGGGGTGGATCTGTCTGTAAAAAGCAAGCAAACAAATAAAAACAACCCCAAGCTCAAAGCCTTAATTTTCTGGCTGAATAGGATACGTTGTTTTCCTATGGAAATCCTAAGAAAGGATGATTATGATTTCTTAAGAAATTTCCTAAGAAATCATAATTTCTTGATAATTGTCATAATTATGTCTACAATTCTATGATAATTTAGAAAAGCCCACTGTGTGTCTCTCTTCATCCGTCCACCCCTAACAGCTTTTGCTGCTGTTTGGTGGGAACGCTCGGATGAAGAAGAGCCCAAGTGTGTCTGTAGGAGGAAGACAACGGCTGATGCCTTCAGCCCTTATCTGGAACCAGAGAGAGCATGAAGAAGCAAGCTGCTCAGAATGAAAAGCTCCGGGAAAACAGGCTTCATGTATTTCACGGCTCACAGAATTACATGTTTTCAAACTTCTTTTTCTCCTGCACGAACAGAGTTCTTGGTTTTTCAGCTGACTTTAATGAACACTTGACGAAAAGCAGAGAAAAGAAGCGATGTAAAAGTAAGGCTCTTTGTTAAATGTACGAGTACGCTCTTATTGACTCCAGCACAGACCTTGGTAGCACTTTATACCCATCTTTCTGTCAGAAAAAGGGTTTATTTTCTGGGGGGAAAAAAAAAAAATAAAACCTTCCCTTACTGTAATCAATATGGTGAAAAACTTTTTGCCTACTGTGAAGTGCTCCTCGCCTTCCTCAAAATGTTTAACAAGCTTTTTTAACTCCAAAAAGAAAAAAATAAACTTCTTGAAAGACCTACTTTTTTTTTTTCCTTTTCCATCACTTACTGATTTTTTACAAGTAGTTCTTTCTGTGTAACTTGTGGCAAGGTGCTTTTGATGAAGGTGTAATTGGGATGTTTGCAAAAATGTGAAAAGTTGGTCCTCTCTGGATGAAAATAGAAACTGTTACCATTTCTTTATGTCCAATTTTAATCTAATGGGAATTCTCCACTCAGAACCATGGGCTTGGCTATAGGCTAACCACATTCCTTCTAGAAGTCTGTGGTCAGTAGGGTTACTTGGGAGAGATATTTTGGTCCATAGAGTTAAAGGATAAATTTAGAGAATCAGTGTCCAGCTCCTAATCAGTGTTGAAATGGGAAGTGCAAAAAAAACCCAAACCAAAACAAAGGGCTTTTCAGATTAATACCCGAACTGCCCTCATTGCAGCTATGTGCAGCGCATAGAGCGGCGCAGACAGGGCGGTCGCTGCGGTGTCAGATCCTTGGTATCAGGAGAAGGTCACGAGGAGCAGGATATACTGAGCCGTGCATTTACACCACCGAAGCTTGGCTCTCGGGATCCCCCTGCCTGGAGCTACGCGACTCTCTCTGCTGACTGCATAGGGGTTGAACGCCAAGCTCGAGTGCATGTAGGTTAGATGTCTGAGGTGAGAAAAGTTTTATTCTTCCTCTCTGAAGATTGCTGCCTGTCCTCTTGTACTCGCTACTAATTACATCCTTGTTTCTATTACACATCTGTTCATTTGTGTCCCTGGTTCTAGCCTTTTCACTTCCAGTCTCTCAAGAAGACCCTCTTTCTTCTTCTAAATTGGCTCAGTTAGGAAAAAAACAAAAATAATACAACAACTTTCCAGTTGAGGGCAAGCCAATATTTTTCTGGATGGTGCCTTAGCACTTCCAGTGTTATTTTCTGTCCCGTTTTTTGCCATAGCACTTTACCTGCCTGTACATTACACAGACTTTCACCGAATTGTATTGTTTTTTATTGGTTCACGCCTTTTGGGGGAATAATGGTGATAGCATGCTCAGCATTCAGCAAGATGTGTGGATAGTATGGGTCAGGTCTTCCAAGGCACGGTGTATTTGCCAGAAATTCCCAAATCTTCATCTGCATTTATGTTGTTCTTTCACCTAGGTTCCTCTTCAAGTCTCCTGCTTTCTTTTAGGTAATTGGAATACTTTGGGTCAACTGCAGTTCTTGCTATCTTATTGTTTATTTCTCGTCCCACATAATGAATAATAATTATAATAAAAAGAAACCTTACAACAATGCACAGGCAACCACACTGACAGAATTTACTTAGATTTTCGTAACATTGCAGTTCCACAAGCTATTTCAATTAAACCTAGCGATATACAGCATCAGTTTAGTCAGTATTCGATTACAATTTATTTACTGAGTAGATGAACATAGCTGTGATAAGGAAATTCTCATCTGAAGAAAATACTTCTCCTGGAGTTGTGCAGAAATACAGTCTTGGTAATATGTACTTCTAATTAATCATCATTGATCATCCACAGGAAAATACGAACGTTGCTGCGCACCAAGCGTGCAGGTCCTGGCAGAGTTGGTGGAATGGCAAAAAAGGTGGCTGGGACATGTCGTCGCTTGGATGAAGCTGGACCTTGGGGTGGCAGAGGTGTCCCTGCCGTCCTGGATAAGTGTTCCCGGGGAACTCAGGCTCTCCTCTGCTGCTGGCAGTTCTTGAGGACAAATATCTAGAGCAGCAGCCTTCCAGGAGTGCCACCGGCAGAGCTGCTGCTGCCTTGGCACAAGAGGATGTTCCAGAGGATTCTTTGATGTTTTCTGAAGCTTTCTAATTTATTTTCTTGGAATCAATGGCTACCTTGTTATGATGACTTCACATGCCTCAGTCTTTCCGGAAATTAATGGTCATTTTCTCTCGAGTTTCCTGGGGACTATTTCCAGGTAGCTATTTATCCTGTTCTTATTCAGCTGCTTAAGTGTGACTGAAAGGAAATAACCATTCTGATTTTCATGATGCAAATGTAAATGAACACACACAGACACACAAAATGTATACATTCACATATGTATACACGTATACGTGTATACACAAGAACACCTTCTGCAAAATAGTATTTCCCAACGCAACGGTTCAATTTTTTGGAATCTGTCTTTTCTAATAGATTTTTTTTTTCCTTTAGAAAATATCAGGCCAGTTCTGCTGGCAGCTTTTGGTTAGATTAAAAAATTGAACATGTATTCACAGTGCTTCGTTTCTGTCTTTTAGCTAGTTTCTATGACAATACTTTACCTTTCGCCCCATGTCTACTTAGCTTCCTTAATAGCATCTCATGAGGGAGTTGTCAAAGGTTTTCTGAAAGTCCGTGTAAACCATCTGTCCTGTTTACAGAAAGATAGCTGAGAGAAAAAAAAAGCGGGCAAAAAGGTTTAATTAGTTGTTCATAGCCAAACAGCAGGTTGGTTTCAGAGAACCAGGGAAGAAACCCTGGAGCCTGGCTCCTCCTCAGCTGCTCATGGCATTAGATACCACTTTCCCTGCAGAAACATGAGTGCACTAAACCAGGCAAATGCAGGTAAAAGTGAGAAGAGGGTGGGTGATAAATAAGTAGGCTCATTAGTTCCCGGATCAGCAATCTCCAAGCTGCTTTGGAACCTGCTTCCCGAAAACAAATCTGCCATTAATAAGGGACCTGCAGATAAGTATATCATTAGAGTCAGATTAGCAGGAGTTTAACGGTCCGTGAGTTCTCTGTGTACTGCACATTGTTTTCATAGAGACAGAAACTGCAGTGAGGAGCAGGGGAGGCAAAGGAACCGTGGTGGAGGAGATGAGGGGACTCGCTGCAGAAACCAGCAGCACTGGGCAAAGACGGAGGCGATGGAAAAGGGCTCAGGTGCACAGCAAAGAGCAAATGAAATGCCTGCTTCCCAGCAACGAGCATTGATCTCTATGGTTAGTTTCTTATGTGACCAATATCTAACCAGCCACAGACTGGGTGGCTCTACTTGTCTTTCCATGTGTGCATTGTACTTTGCGTGCAGATCAACCCACCAGGTACTGGGCTGGAGGAACCTCCGCAGGCAGACATGGGAGGCTGCAGGACAAGCTGAAGAGAGAAGACAGCCTGGCCGCTAGTATAGCAGACTCAACGTAATTCATGGCTGAGTACGTATCTGCCTGTCTTTTGATATTTTCAAGCTGTGGGGAATGCAAGAGCTTCCTGTAAAAGATGTCAACAACCACAAAAAATCATTAGCTATCACATACGTGATTTTTTTTTAAAGTCTGAGCTTTTGGAGTCGAGCGATTACACTAGAGTTGTCTTATTAACCAGTAAAAAATGTTTCTAGTCATGAAGGAAAGTAGAAATGGCTTCAAAGCATGAACTCCAGAAGGCCACACACCAGACAGCAGTATAGGCAATTCCTTCAGTCCTCAAGGTTGTTGAGGGCAGCTGCGCTGCAATGCGAGATGACTGTGCTATAATGCAGAGGTGGTGTGAAAACCAATTAAAACTAATTAAATGTTTTCGAAAAAAAGCATTTTGAAAGGAACGCAAGATAAACATGTATCTTTAGACTATCATACTATAGAAACATCTCCTTATCCTGGCAGAAAGACAGGAGTCCACGTATACGGATCCACTTCCTCTGATCTGCTAAAAACTCTTTTTCTTCCTTGAATGGAGTGAGGGAAAGGCACGGAGAGACACGGGAGCTCTGCATTTCACACTCTGCTGTCCTGGGAGGCCTGTTGCAGAAAAGCAGAAAAGCAAACACGAGGCAGCTTCCACACATCTCTCTGGGAAGAAGAGGGACTAATTTTTA
>VZTL01048553.1:261-12868 GCA_013400535.1 Scopus umbretta
ACTCGCATAGCAGACAGTTTAAACTTCAGACTTTTGGAGAGGGTCAGGTGAGTTGTTAACAACTACCAGAAACAGAAACTACCAGAAACTACCGTCCACAGTATTCCTCTAACTTATGTCTTACTGATATAAATCCTACCAACTACTGTTTACAACTACAAGGTCGCCAATATATAAGTTATTTTTTCTATGATGACTTGCTGATCCACTTCTTGGAAACTGCATGTGCTCTTGAAAGATAATTTCACCGACGCCTCTGCTAAAATTCTTATCTACTTCAAAACATAAGACACCAGCATGATTTTAAGACTCAAAGCTTAGTCTCTCCCCCTCTAATTCCAGCAGTCTTCAATATTTTATATAAAATTGCCCCAGCAGCTACCTACACAAATTTGGATGATGGATTTAACATGCAGGGACAATAACAACAGCCATCCCCTTTTTTTTGTCAAGAAAAGAAAAAAATGTACATGATCATAATTGAGAAGAGAGGAAAAAAAGTCTCAGAACAGACTATCAGAGAAGACTCACCCATGCACACAGTTGTACAGTCTGATGTCCCTGACGTGCTATTTGCTCAAATACTGATAAAAGCAAATGTCTGTTCTCCACGCGTGATGTTAAAGGTAAAAATAAACAACATATATGGACTAATCAAATAATTCGATTATGTCACCAAGACAAGTAATTATATTGCAAATACTTGAAAACTATAATCATGGTCCCTTAACAGAGCAAAGATACTTAGAATATCACTATCCTTAACTGCTGAAGAAAGAGGGAAGAAATTAAAAAAAACCTCTCCCTTACAAATATGTGTAATCACCAGGCATCTTTAAAAAAAATAAAAATATTGGTGATGAAAAACTCCCAATTCCTTTCCCTCATTTAAAAAGTGAAGAAAGAACCTTGAATCTGAATTGTCATGAGATCTGACTCTAACCACAAGAAATTACATGAATCATTTAAGCCTAATCAAAAACTAGTTTGTTCAGAATATCCAGGCTCAAAATTAGGTTCTCCAGCTTTTCAAGGAAAGTAGTCTGTCTTCCTCTTTAAACCTTTCACATACAGCATATTTCTTTCTGCTCAAGAGCAGCTTCAATTAAAATGTTTCATTACAGACAATATCACTTTGAAATGCTTGTACTACTTCAATCTAAAAAATAAACATTGTCAGCATATTAAAATGTTTCACATATCAATTAAAGTACACCACACAAAATTATTATACATGCCACAGCCTAAATCTGTATCAAACTGAAAAGCAGAGTCAGAGAAAATTATTTCTTTTTGAAATTTAAAGAGTTTTTTTGAGGTGGAAAATGACTGGCTGAAGCAATCGGTCATACATTTCTCTTATTTCAGTGAAGTAAAAGCAGAGTTGTTCTAATGGGGGCAAATATTTTGGCCATTTTAAGGATTTGGGGAAAACTTCCATGCAAGAGTTTATTCAAAGAGGTCATCTTTTGAGAACAGCAGGCTTAAAGATATAGTGTAATAACCAAATGTATGATTAGAAGATATGTCCGAAGATCAAATAGAACACATCTTCAGTTCTGTGCATTGCTGTACTTTATTTTACCCATACTTTCCAAAAAAAATGACTTATAATAAAAATTAAACTCTCCTTTTTTTATTTTGCCACACTTAAAAAAGTTTTTCCAATTGCACATGGAAGTGGCATGGCAGGACAAGCCTCAAGGCAGTATCAAACCCAACTCTCACTCTCCTCAGGCATGACCAGTGGTACCTTGTCCTGCAGCCTCCAAAATGGTGAAGTCTCTTATGGTCAACTCCCATTCCATAGCAATTTGATCAGCTGAGAGGTGGGTAGGTAGAAGGAAGCTAATGAGCAAAGGAAAGAAGTCCACCCACTCCTTGGAAGTACACTGACCATTTGCAAAACACTTTCACCTTTTGTAACAAATACGACAGTATCACCTATGACTACCAATTAGTAAAAAGAGTAAAATGTGTGACCACTATCAAGTACTTCGGTATTGATGAGAAGGTCCCATGTCCTATTTCCCACAGAAATAGATGCAAGCAGAATGAAAGGTCTGAAGCAACTGGACCAGTGGGCATGGAGTCAGGTAACTAAGCAGCTAAGTACCATGAGCTCCAACTTCCCTCCTGTTCCCTAAACATAAGCCAAGCAACTAACTATAGGGCAACTTCTACTCCCTTCTCATTTACCCTGGGTGACTCACCTTAGAATTATCCAGTTTATTTCACGAACTTTGAGATTTCATTTCCCAAGCAACTCTCATGCTATTCTCTCCTGGTCAAGCAGCACAAAGGATTGTGTCACACATACACACACACTTTTACTTCCAGGCTGGTTGAATATTTTCTTATTTATTCTTCCCCTCTTTACAAAACTCAAACAGTTTCTTTAATTAGTAGCCGAGGTGTCACTGGTAAATCCAGTGTTTAGGTAAATACCTACCGAAAGCCAGACTCTGGCAAAAAAATAAATTCCTTAGTCAGAGACTTGACTTGTTTACTCAATGTTTCAATGACAGCAAGGCTGGGTATTCCAGCCACTCCTTAAAATGCAGTTCCAAAACAATTCAATACTGCCACTGTCATTCCCCCTGCTCCCAGGCATGCATTCCCTCTCTCCCTCCTGTGATCTAAGCCAATGCTGGCACTCATCTGATCCTGCAGCAAGCCAGTTCACAGAGAAAAACCAAGGGGGGTGGTGGGAAGTGGTGTTAATTTTCTGCTAGTTTAGCTTTAAGTCAGATGAATGCCAGTGTGAACACAGGGAAAGGAGCAGAGCCAACTTACACTGATTTACAAATGAGACCCTTAAGTTTTCCTGAGGACAGTCTTGGAGGAGGGGGAAATAAAACAAGGTTGTACTCAACAGTAAGAGACTTTTCTGATTTTACATTACCTTTGCACTAAGAATAAATATTTAGGAAGTTAAACATCTAGCCCAACTACACAAAGCTGTCTCTGGCAGCTGTTACAAACAACCAACAATGCTGGCCTGTAGGGTAAGAGGAAGGAAGAGACATACAATCCCACAGAAGCAACACAAAAAGGGTTAATAACAGCAAACCACTTCCTTGAGTGTGAGCAGCTAATTGTGAGCAGCCCTGTGTTGAGGGCACCTGAAGTGATAGTAGGTGAAGTTTCAGAAAGACTGGAAGAGCATCACCAAGAGGGAAGCTACTACCAAGAGGTAGGGAAGAAAGACCTTCAGCTATTTAACACAGTACCATAAAGAAAATAATGGCCACAGAAGTCCCCTTTTTTTCTGTCTATCCTCTTCTCTAGAAGGAGAATCAAGGCCCTTGGATAGGAAGGGTGCCTATGTTAGGAAGATGCCTACAGCTGGGCTGTCATAGTTTTAGGCTAACAGAGCCTGACTTGGTATAAAAATGCAGTTATCTCCACCTGTGAAACTACACTGGCAGAAGGTCCTAGGGCAACTGAGGGCTACTTTGACAGAATAGCTGCCAGGCGAAAGGGGGAGTGAAAGGGAGAAGCGCGGTCATGGAAAGCAGGAGTTGTTTTCTATGTCTTCTGTGTTAGTTCCCAAACCGAAGGACATAACCAAGACCACCATTGCAACATTTGGGAGGAAGCCTCTAGTTTCCACTTATTTTCAGCCAACTTCATAGGAGTAGGGAAAGATAAACAAAAATCCATTAACTTGGAAAAAAACTACACCAAGATGAGGTAACAGATACTGATGGGCAAGAGTCAGATAGAAATACTCATGGTGGTGCCAACACAACTTATTTTTCCTGTTGCTTTTCTTCAAGGAGCATATTTTATACACAAGGAGGGAAAAGCAACAGAGTTGTCTAAACAGCTGTTCCTGTAGCTCCCAATTATTTTTCCATACTCATCATCTTCTAGGATAAAATACAGATTTCCTACCTAGAAACTGATAATATATTATTTTAAAATTCGCTATTTTTACCCCAGGTTTCCCATGTTTCACTATGAACTTTCTTCAGAGAAGAATACTACTTGTTCTCCAGCCTTCTGTGAAGGAAAGAAAGATGCAATCACTGCACTTCCTGCTCTGTAAGGGACTAACACCATCGACCCTTTTCCCTGCACTTTACTCCACACAGGATTCAGGGAGAGGAGACTAACAAGGGAAGGGGAGAAGAAAGCTGGCAAGAGCAGAAACGCCTCCAGTATTCAAGGCTTCTCAATACATATTGTCTCCTGCTATTATGACCTTCAAAAGATGCCCACGAATCCTTTTACAAACTAATCTATCTTCTACCTTTCCTATCCTTAAACAATATCTCCTTACAAAGGTTGTGACACCACATACAGACTAACGAGACAACTGGATAGTCAAAAGGAAAAAATTAAAAAGTAACCTGCTCTGAAAAAGGCAGATGAGGGAAGTAGAGAAAATAGGAAAAATACCTCATAGTGCAAGGCAAGTGAAGATCCTTCAACGTCGTACGGTCCTCCACTTTGTCATGCTTGGGAAGAAGAGACTCCCACAACAGCAGCAGATTTACAGAAGACTAAAATCCACATAAAAAAAACCCAGAAAATTTGCAGCTAAGATTCTGTCCCTGTCTTACCCCTACTCCAAGGCCCTGTCTTGCAAACTATGGACAGGGGGGCAGAGGAAAAGCGTGGAAATAAACCATTGTTTAAAAAGCTAGAAAACAAGCTTACATGATCATCTAGCAGCAAAAATACAAAAGGGTTCTCTCCGAAATGGACATACATGTATTACTAAATTATGAAATCTAACAAACCCTTTTAATTATAAAGCCACCAATATTTTGGACATATTCACAAATGCCAAAGGTAAAAAAAGTTAATGTTTAACTAATTACTAAAGTGACAAATTTTGTTATTAACTTGCTAATTATTCTAAAAATGAGAAAATTTCCCATTCCCTTTATTAAACACTTACCTTCCCACTCAGATTTTGACCCTCCTCTGTGTTTTCTGGATATTATACCACCTTATAGCCTTTAACTAAAAAATTAGCTGTATTTTATCTTTTTTTTTAGTTCTCTTTAACGCTCTCTGGAGTTACACACCAAAAATATAGAGTACATACAAGTAAGAAGAACAGTTAGGCCTCAGTGTTTAAGGTTACTCTTCTAACCACAGATAGAGCCAGATATTGGGTGTTTTCAGGAAACTAGAGAGAGACGAGATCCCATTCTATAAAAACAAATATTAAACAGTTCCATGGAGGAAAAGCAACTCTGCTAGTCTGGATAGCTCTTCACAACTTAGACATACGAATACATTTATTGCATTTGCAACGAAGATAAGAGGCCTGTTAATAGAAGTAGACCAACTTTTGAAAGATAAGATGAACAATGTCATGCAGATAAAGTGGCAAAGGATTTGTTATGATTATACTTAGCTTCATATTTCAGAAGGATTCAATTTTTCACCCATTCCAATTTTCTAATGCTTGTCCTGCAAAAATACTAAGCCATGGGTTACAGGCAGGCATAATATAAAAATGCAGATGTGGACTTCATACAGGAGCTGGCAAGAACAAAGGTATGAAAAAAACTCTTGTGCTTTAGTTTTGTGATAAAAGCACAATTTCCCCCCCATAAATGAATAGCAAAATAAGTATAATTCCTTCCAATTACATATAGTTTCATTCTCACAACAGGTTCAGAAAGGATAACAAAGCAGTGACAATAAATTCTTGTTTAGAAGGCAAAGCCACACTGCTAGCTTCTCCTAAATCAATTTACAATCCTAGTCAATGCATGTACATCAGAAAACAAAGCCACAGACGCCAGAGAAGCTGTACTGCAGTAGTAAAACATGAAATGAGAAAGTGCTTTTGAAATCAGTGAATTTTGACAATCTGAGCAGTCACTGTAGGCATTCTGCAACATTCATTGACATGACAGTGTAAGGTGATGACTTGCCCTTATCACAAACCGGCAGCAGCTTGAAGTCACACAGACAAAGCTGAAATACTATTTTGCTCTAAGTCTCGTAAAAACTCCAAACCAGAAGACAACTGTTTTTTAATTAACAAAATCTCACGCTAGTATAACTCTGGATATTTTTCTAGCTAAAGTATTTTTTTCAGTATGAACTATATTATGTTGAATCAAGTTGCAGGTCTCAAGATCTCATTTGCGTTGGCAAGAATTTCCCCACTCATTGATGGGGAGTGGAAAAAACATTCCGGAGAGTTGCCACTGGCTCTACACTGAAGAAACACAAGCTACAGTTTGGCCTGTTCTTTTGGCCAGTCTCAACAGGAAGGAAGCCTGTAGCTCCATCAACTCTGCTAACACCATTAGGTGGTACTTTGACTTTAAGATACTCTCCATCACAGGGAATTTACTTGAAACTAAAACCCACAACAAAAAATTAAGCAAAACTAATATAATAAACACAACCAAGAAACAAGAAAGAAGTGATGTCAAACTTCAGCACCTAGATGAGGCTTAAACACTTGTGTTTTATACAGCCTTTTGTACACAGATAGACACTTACATTAAGGTTTAGCTTGAAAGTTGTTAGTATCTGCCAGCCTGAAATCTGAACACGCAAGCCAGATTGGCAACTAGTGTTATGTTCCAAAGTCCATTCAAAATCTGCAATTTAAAGAAAGAGAACACCTGCACACTAACTTTAATTTACTCATCTTTAAATGAAGCTGTATATTCACTAATATGGCTGAATAGCAGATTATAACTTAATAGATTAACCAGTTTCCTCTTGTAACCATTAAAGGTTACAAAAGGCTCTAACTTTAGGCCCGCTCAAATAATACTCCCCTGTAGTACACTAGTGAAACGCAGATATCTTTACAAAACATCTGTTCTGCTATCCCATTTTAACCACATCTTCCCTCAAGCGTCGACAAGTGCTGCACCTCTTTTCTAAATTATTCTCTCCATCTTTCTCTCTTTCCATAGTTTACATACCTCACTGCAGTTATGCTTATCCATTAGCCACACTTCCACAAGTTTCAGTGGGACCTGAATTTCCTACTCCTTTGCAAACAACGTTCAAAGGCTAAACAACTCAGAAAAACCTAGCCACTCTTATTGACAAAGAGAAGACTGCTAGCATTCTTACAGGCACCATCACTTAAAGCTCACTAATGGAAACATGTCTGCTGAAAGCGTTTCAGACTCCTTGATTATCTCCAGAAAACAGGAGAAAGATTACTGTTACCATCTTTCACCCAGGTAGGCCACTGGTGAAGATTTCACACAGTGGCAGAATATACATATATATGGGTTCTGTGGTGAAGCAAGTTCAACTAGTTCCTGTCCTACTTTTTGAAGGGCTAGCTTTTAATTTGCATCATTTTGACAATTCAGCGGGTGACCCTGTAAACAGCTGCAGTGCCACTGACGGGCAGAGATGAATTCTTGAACTGGTCTTCCTGCTTGTCTATCACAGCACTGCTCTTAGGTCTATTGTTTCACGAGAGGCTTTCTTCATCAACAATACTATCTTAATAAACTCTTGTCTCTTCTTCTACTTCTTCGCCATACCTCAGTTGTGCAGAAAAACCTATTGTGGGATCACACTATAAACCACATCAGTGAACTAAGGGGAAAGGATAGCAAATCCATACGCTGTCACTGCTGTAGTGCAAAACATCCCCCTCAGTGTGAAGTTACAGGAAACTGCTGAACTGATCTAACAGCTCCTCAGCATCAACGGGTTAGTCTCACTCCGTGAGATGACCCAAGACAATTAAATAGCAATCAAGTTTTTCTGGTTAGTTTTCTAACCCCCAGTACATAGACTGACCTGGTTCACAGACAGATGAGACAAGTACTGGAGACCAGCTGCTTGTGTCAGTGAAAAATTTTCCCTGTTCAGTCACAGCAAACTATCAGACTGGCCCCCGATGCTGACAAATGCTTGCATTCTTCCATTTTTTGCTTTAAACCTGCTATCTCAAAGCCATTTTGTTATATTACTCTAACAGCATTTAATTTACATAGAAATACTGACAGAAGAGGTAAGGCATTCCTTTCATGGCAGCAAAGGCATAATTTGTATCAATAAACCAAACTACCCACCCAAGCCAAGGTTGAAGCTCTTCCACAGAAATAACACCATTTTGCATGTTTAACTGCAGCTACACTAGCAACCTCTGCATGCATACAGCTGCATTATGGAAGGATGACACTATCGTGCATCCCAAATGATGCAGCCACATTGGTACCATTCACAGCTTTGGCAAGACCTACATCTTCAGAAGAGTGAAGATAACAGATAAATTTTTTTTTTTTGTCTTCTTTCCTCCACACTATGTGTACAAAAGCACTACTGGGAGAACTGATATTTTCCTTTCAGTCTGGAAACCACAGGGGTTTTCAACCCCATGCAAGGGAAAACAAGAAAGAATTAACGGGTATTTTCTCTGAACCTTACTGCTTAACACATCACCTGCTAGAAACAAGAGGCTGGAGAGAACAGAAATTTCCACAATCCAAATGACAGTTCTCTCCCGCTGCTTACAATTTATTTTATTCTCCTTCACCAGATACTGCGGAAGAGGAATCCAAAAGGTGTTGCGCTGCTTTAGGCCTGGGAAAGGAAGACCAGAATGTGCTTCTTGTAGAGGTGCAGGAACTAATTCTTTAGCAAACCCTTTCACACATATCTGAGTTACCACTTGGCTACACAACAAAGTTACATTATATGCTAGTGGTCAACTTTCTCTTTGTATTCAATTAATTTTACAAAAAAAAAAAAAAAAATCTTCTCATTCTGACTGAGGCCCAGAGTGTAAGCATCATAGATGTGATCCACTATCACAACCTTCAACAGAATTCCCAGCTTTGATACACCTACCTCTACCCTAAGCAGCTACTAATGAATACAAGCTGGTGAGGGTCCAAGTCAAGTAATTTTATAATTCTTGTACGGATTTTTCAGACAAGCCTTGAAAGTCGCATGTCAAAACAGCTACAAAAAATTAGAGCTATTGAAGACATTTTAATTAATTTAAGATTGGCACAGTTTAAAGTGACTGAAGAATTAATAGGCATAATAGATAAAAGGTAACAAATACTTTACTAAATATCTTTGTCTAATCCAATATATGCATGTGGGTAAACAAACTTTATTATTCATGGGACTGCACGCTCTTCTGGGACTGACTTATTTAATAAATATTTATACAGTGCCTTGCACAAAAGGGCCTAATCCAAGTCAAGCTCTTTAGCCAATACAAAAGCATAAAAAATATGATAATCTGGTACTGGCAATTATTCCGACAGTTTAAAATACACAGTTTGAGACACACACACAAAAATCTTATCCTCATTTACCAAAGACAAGACCAACATTAAAAAAAAAAGGAAGACAAGACACCAAAATTTTTAACTTAAGCAGCTTTATAAAGCAATGTGAAACATAACTGCTTTGTGCTTATCAAGCCAAAATACCTTTTAAAGCGCACTTTTGCCAAGGCCCTGGAGATTCCCCGTTCCCAGGCTTAAACCTGTTAAGATTAAAGAAGGCTGTCTATGAAAGAAAACCTACCATTCCCTTTCAAAACACAAATGTGTGTCCAACAAATGGAAGATAGCAGTTTGAATCAGTTGAATGAATTAAAAGAAATCCGAAGTACAGAACTCATGAGACTTTCTCAGGAAAGCCTAAACAGAGCAGGGCCAAACTTACCAACTGATACTCTGAAGAAGAAACAAGAATGAGAAAGAAACGACAAGTGCTGGACTGGTCTCTTAAGAAGGAGGAGAAGTTCCCAGAAAGAAAGATTAGAACAAAAAAGAATGCTGAAGGGAAGTATTATCAAGAGGGCACTCATGTTTCAATTGGGAAGTATACATCATATATTGCCTAGGCAAGGGACAGGGAGAGCGAAGAAAGGATATGAACGAACAGATCTCCTCTTTTCTAGCTCACCTACAAACATGATAGGACATCAGTAACAAGGAAGAGATAAATTCCAAATGGGACAGATCTTTAGAGAGTCAAGAAAACAAAAGTAAACAGGAAAAAAATATAAATGCTATAAAAAGGCAGGCAGGAGTATTGTAAAAAAGAGCTACATAGCACAGCATGGCCACAGGAAGTAGAGACTTTTAAGGGTTTAAACACAACATGAACTGACAAAGGATACAATTACATGCCACACTGTACAACTTCTTTTTTTTTTTTAATTGTGTGCTTTTTTCCTTTTCTTTTTTTTTTTTTTTTCCTATGTAGGTGAAACAGTTCATAATTTTTTCCACCTGGGGAAATCGAGCTTAGGACTTACATGGGAAAATACTTTTCTGCATTTCTTACCTTCACTATAAAGTAGAAATCAATCCCCCTCCCCCCCAATTTATCTCGATGTACATATTAGTCAAAGCTTCTGAGGCACTGGATCAGTAACAAGTACTAACATCTTGTGGGGTGGTCAGATTCTGAAACTTACTGTATGTTTTTGTTCAGTTAGTTTACCCTGCTGAAAAAGTAAGACATTCTGAGAACATATCGATAAACAGATGGATCAAACAATGAGATTTTTTTTTTTTTTAAACACACACACACACACAATGCAGTTTCCTTTGAAAAATGCATTCTAAAGCTGTAGCTTTGACAGCCCCTAAGAATTTTCCTAAGGATTACTCCCTAAACACATTTATGCTTGATCTTTCTACAAGTCACCTATGAAAATACCAGATAATAGCAAAGCGTCTCCTGAACAATAAAGATATGCTGCAGCAAATAAAATTAAGTTTGCCGTGAAGAGTATTTCACATCTGCCAGTGATTTCTTATCCATTTCTGCTACCATTATCTACAAAAGTAGAGGTATAGCGGATAAATGCTTATTTCAAGATTCAGTGAACTACACAAAATCTTTAGTCTGTAACAAATCTTTAACAAAAAGCAAGTAATTTCAGGCTTAGTAAAACAATTTGATACCACCACGGCTCATCACATATAAATCTATTAGACCTGGGAGTACATTAAATATACCACTGCCTGCGACATCACTGAATTATACTACTGGCATGAGACAAACATCTAAGTCACCTTTATCTAAAGAAGCTATAACTATATACCAAGTAACAACAGAATAATGCTTTTGATAAGGTATTTTGAGAATAACGTGCATTTCTTACGCAGCTCAAGTAACTCCTCCCTTACGCATGCACATTCTTGCCCCGTGCTGCGACCTGCGCTCTGTCAGCCCAGGCGCTGGGGAAATCGCGCGCCGAATCGGACCCCCCCCGACACACGTGCAGGCACGGCGGCCGAGGCTCCCTGGGCGTGGAGGCAACGTCACCAGGCATGGAACAGCCACCTCGCCTAAGAGCTTCCGCCACTGCAGTCAAAAGCGTGCCACTGTTACAACACCAGCGGAGCAGCCCAGCGGTCTGCTCGGCTACCTTACGTCTCTCACCCTTTTTTCTTTTTTTTTTTTTTCCCACCTTCAGTCTGCATCTTCCTAAGAACCTATTGTAACATGATTTTTGTTTAGTAAACCAAAACTGGCAGCTGCTGCTAACCTTCCTCTTAAAGGCACTGCCCCATAAGTAGCAGAACTAACAAAGCCCCGTTTCCCACAGATTTGCATTCTGTCTCAGCCATGCCCCCCGTGTTCCAAGTAGTCACATTCCACCCCTATCCCAGATGCCTATTATCTTACCCCTCCCTTCCAAGCACTAGCCACAATATACTTAACCTCTCACGTCCTCCAACTACTGACTGAAGAAAAGAGTACTGCACTTCATACCTAGCTCTGACCCCACGGACAACCGCCCGCTGGCCAGCTGGCAGGCTAAATACAGGTCACTGCTAAATCCTCGCAAAAAACTTTCGCCTGAAGAGATGATCTTAAAGTCACCAATTTTAACAAAGCTTCTTAAACGTTATTAAAATGTAAAATCTGAGACCTTGCCCCTTGGCTAATTTCTCTCCCGAAATTAGCTACAGAGCTCAAAATTCACTGAGATACAGGATTAAAGAAAACATAATTGCTCAAGATTTCTGTCTTTAGACAGGTCAATTAAAGATGGTTTATACACTACACAAATATATAAAAAACAACAGCAACTCTATTTCTTAAAAAAAAATTTATACAGAAAATAGATGTATCTCAACATCTTATCTATGTGAGAACAGCCGATTCTGAACTCCCAAATGGCAAAAATTTGTTGTCTAGCATGTCTAATTAACTAAGGTTTCTTAAAGAAACTGCATTTACAGGTTCCATTTGTCCTTTTAATAAGTATTTGCATCCTTTGACTATTTTCGAGCGCATTTTAAAGGAGGTGTAAAAGTCTCAAAGATAAAAAAGGCTTCTACCAATTTTGTGAGAACTGGCAGCTTTGTAGAAAAAAGAAACTCGAATTCATGCCTTCAATGAGTGGAAAAGCAGGTGGAACTCAGCCTTCTCCACTGGCAGCCCCAGCAGACCAACCGGCCAGCATGCACAGAGCACCAGATTTGATTAATTCTGGAACAAGCTCTAGATACTCAGTATTCGAGTGCTTATCCAACTTAAGAAAATCATCATAGTAGCGAGCTTATGTAGTGGCTTTGTCCTGTTTTTTGGTAACTTCTAGCAAGCCTAACAGTATAATGACTAATAGGTGCACAGTTTCAGTTGGTTTTTTGTGTTTTGTTTT